>SKCR01052993.1:0-48655 GCA_019454045.1 Zanthoxylum bungeanum | reverse complement strand
CTATACGCAATACTACGTATACTACGCCTGACAAAGATTACATATTTCTTGAAAGAATATTTCTGGAGAATTGAGTAGGCACGACGTTTTGCTAGAAGCCAATCATGTCTCGTAAATAGGTAAGAACGTGGTACTAGGTACGCACGTATTCGGATACTCCGATGACCATATTTACTGCCAACATATCCAGGGATCTCATGGGTCGCTTCCCGAAGATTCACCGATGACGTATGACTCAAACATAATAATCTAGGATTAATTATGGCGAGATTTTATCTGGGATAAAATTCAAATAGAAGAGAGATAACGATTAATTCGGAATTAATCGATTAAATAATATATTCGATATATTAAATGAAATTAGATTTCATAACGGAATTAAAATTGGATTTTAATCGGGCGAATGATTTATTTTAGAATTAATTCACGAGCGACTTTAAATAGTAATTTTGCTAGGCATTATGATTTAATTAAATTTGATTTAATTAAGTCGCAACGGAAAATTCGTTAATTCGGAATTAACGAACCCGAGCCCGGAATGTGTTTTGTGGCCCACTCGGATTTTGAATTAAGTGGGGCCCACCTCAAGTCACATCACTAGTCAATCTCATCACTTTTTGGTGATGGAAGTTGTTGGTTGATTTTGGCTTGTAAAAGACACTTTCATTATTTAATTATGAAAAGGTGAAAGACATCTACCAACTTGGATTTGGTATTATGTCTTTGATTTTTTTGAAAATCAATTACACTTTTCATTATTCACACTTCACTATTCTCTCCCTCATTTTGGCGTGAATTCCCTTTCTCCCTCTCTCTCTTGGCTTGGTCGAGAGTCACACAAAGGAAAAGGGAATTTTTGTTGCAAAAATTCTCCATTGCTAGCACATTAAAGGAGTCATTCAAAGGTGTTAGGGACACTAACCCTTGAGTTTGGAATTCAAGAACAAGCTTGGAAGCTCAACCTACAATTTAATGAGAGCTTGAAGCAACTTCAATGGAATAAAAGTTTTGAACTCTCCACCTACATCCATTCCGATCATTGTAAGTATTTTCGCTACTTATTTGTGTATTCACATAATTTTATGCTTAATGATCTTGGTTATTGTTTTTAGAGAACCCAACAATGGTATCAGAGCAATAATTAAGCATGAAATGAATTAAGGTTCTTAATCTAAAATTTGGGTATTTTTGATTTGAGCATAATTTGATCAAATTGTTTGTTTGAGTATACTTATAAATTGATAACTTAGAGTTATGTATGATCAATTTGATGAAAAATTAATTGGATTAATTTTCCCCAAAAATGTTGGCTTGGCCGAATACATAAGTACCCTTGTAGGTCATGGTGATTTTCATTTTAAGCCACTGGATGTGTTTAGAATGTTTGGATATATTGATTTGTGATTTTATTGGATTGAAATAAAAAATCGGATATAAAAGTCTATTATTGCCGTGAGCTTAAAGAAGCATGTTGGGATTGATTTTGCTTCAATTTGTGTTGGACATAAGTTGATTAATTAAAGCATGATTAATTAGTGTAATTGGTATTTTGTAAATATTAATTTAACTAATTAACTATGGTTATTACACTTTAATTAATTAAGTTGTGAAATTTGGAATATTAGAATTTAATTAATTGGGCTTAATTTGGAATTGGGCTAAAGTTGTTGTATTTGGGCCTAATGGACTTGGTTGAGCCAAGTTGGTTTAGGACAATTGGATTGGATCCAAATTGGGCCTAAAACCATTCCATTAAGTCCAAATATAATAAATGGGCATTTAAAATTTTAATTGGGCCTAATGGGCCTAAATTGATTTTTGGCATAGGGTGATTCCTTATTGGGCTTTGGTTGCCAAAGCCCATGCCTTATAAATTAGTTGAAAGCTCTTTGGACTTTAATTAAATTGACATTGGATGTTAATTGGACTTTGAGACCCGTTAAGATTAGATTTAGAATCTAAGTCGCAAAGGCTCATTAATAAAATGTAATTATTTAATTTGGAATTAAATATGAATTAGTATTGAATACGAATTAAATTGGATTTAATATTGTAGTTCGATATAATTCAAGAATATGCACTTTGAGTACTTATTCTTTAATGAGTTGGACTCGCGCAAATCAAATCGTTGTTTGAACATTGGATGGTCATTAATCAAAGATTAATTAATTAGATTAGATTGATTGATAACATGCTTTGTGTGACTACATGGATGTGATGTATGAATAATGTATATCGGATGGATATTAGATTGGTGAGGGCAATTTTGGAAATTGTTGTAATAAATTTAGAATTTATTAAATTGGACCTGCGTGTCCAGCCTTTATCTTTTGATTCTTTGTAATTCTCTTCTCACCTATTCCCCTCAATGTAAATGAGGTTTCTTTAGAAGTGTTATGTAATTGGGTAGAAGTTAGAATTGTGCTAGCCGGGGAGAGGAAATGGAGTGATTTGTTCTAGGAATAATTTGTGAGATATCCATCCGCATATCATTATTAATTTATTTATCGCGCCTTATTATGCTTTTAGAATGCATGCTTAAGGGTGTATGATGAGACCTAATCAAAGATAATTAATTGGTTGTCAATTACGTAAAAAAACCCTCAAAAATATTAAGCGATTTCCTTCCATTGAGTGATTCTCTCTCAAGATCCAAGATTGACACTGGTTTGTTGGCCAAAGTCAAGACCTTTGTCCATCGCGGATGTGTTTGAATCATGAAGGCTTTGTTCCATATCGCATGTATTGTCCAAGTTGTGATTATTGGCCAAAGTCAAGATCACTTCTTGTCCATCGACATCGATTACGAAGCTTTCCAAAGTCAATTGGTTCTGCTTAACTGGAATCATTAAGCTTGTTGTGCCAAAGCCAAGGCTTAGTTGATTCAGAGGAAAAGGTTAGGCAATATATTGGATATATATTTCGGACTTGGATGTCCACCTACTGGATCTAGGAATTGGATAAGATCCAATTGATCTACCTAGTTAAGTTTCATACAACTTGTTGGCCAAAGTCAAGGTTGTGTGTTATTTAACGGGATCCTAGCCCACTAGGAAACTAGGTTTCCCGAGTACTCGCAAAGGGTTAGAGGCTCGCCGAAAAATAGTGGGAGGCAAGTATTAAATTTGCAATTTCGTTTAGATACTTTCCAAAACGCGCTCATTTCATTTTTCGTCATTATTTATATAAATATATTAGTTGGACTAATATTTAATTGTTGTTTTAATTTAACAGTTGGACTGTATTCAAACTACTTCATTTGTAGTTGGTTAAATAATTGGATTATAGTAATCAATACATTTGAATATAACCGATCAATCGTAGTTGATTATATAATTAGACTATAGTAATCATTATATTCAATTGTACCTGAAATCATTGATTGGATAGTTAGACTATTGGAATCAAGATAACTGAAAGATTAGCGTTTAAAACATAATCATGGGTGAAAATGTCTTTAAACGGCTCCAATTTTTGGATTGGGAATAGAACATCAGGATAGTCCTGGGAACTGAGAAGTTATTCTATTTGATAGAGAAACCTCTTGGGCCTAAGCCCGGAGTTGAGCAAATAGTAGAGCATGAGCTTTGGAAGACTCATGGTGATGAAAACTTTAGTGCTCAATCTGTTATGCTTGCCGCAATAAATCCTTAATTTCTTCGTCAAAACTAAGGATTAGATCCTTAAGACATGATGTTGAAATTGAATGATCTTCATAGATCTATCCTTAGATCTTAGAAGTACTAATTGCAATAGAAAACTCTTGGGGAGTTAATTGCTATGCTCAAGGAGACAGAGCCAGAGTTTGCAAAAGGCAAGAAGCGCAAGACGCATCTTACTTCGACATCTCAGATGGCCAAGGCTTGGCCGAAGGCTTCTGGGGTTTGGAAAATGGCAAAGGCAAAATCGTCACAGTCTTCTAGAAAGATAAAGGACATATCCCAAGATGTCTGCCTAAAATGTGGCAAACGGGGTCACTGAAGCGTGACTGCCGTATGGACAAGGCAGACATGAAGGAAGTGAAGGCGGGGTAAGTCTCCGGCTTCAAGTATGTTTGTCATAAACAAATTCACTATTAGTTTCAAAATTGGATTTTTAATACTAGATGTGGTACATAAATATGTATTGATGTGCAGAATCTGCTGATTAGCAGGAGACTGACTTCATTTAAGATATACCTGCGAGTTGGAAACGGGACGAGAGTCGCTGTTTTAACCGTAGAAACCTAAGTTTTGGAACTACCCTTTGGGCATGTACTTAAATTACGAAACTGTTATAATGTACCTAGTTTGACTAGAAACATTATCTCTATATCTAGTATAACTCGTTGAAGGTATACATTTATATTCTAGAACATAAAGTGTTTTGTTTATAAAGATGATATCGAGATAAACACATTAGATGTGAATAAAAGTATTTATATTTAGAATATAATTAATCTCATACATATATCATGACAAACAAATAGCTCAAACTGAATTAATCAGATGAGACTTATTTGTGGCATTGTTGTCTGGGACACATTAACAAGACTCGTATATCCACACTTTCGAAGAGTGGGTACTAGGACATATTTGATTCTAATTCAAATGATGTCTACGAATCTAGTTTATTAGGTAAAGTGCCTAAAACACCTTTTACTTGGTAAAAGTGCAAGTGCCACCGATTTGTTAGCCCTCGTTCATAGTGACGTAAGTGGGCCCATGTCTAGCTAGGATAGAGGTGGATATGAATACTTCATAACCTTTACGGATGTGGCATCGCGTTATGGTTATATGTTTCTTGTGAAACATAAATCGAAACTTTTGATAAATTCAAAGAGTTTCGACATGAAGTAGACAGACAGACCGGCTAAAGTATTAAACCGTCACGGTTAGACCGTGGTGGAAAATATTTAAGCAATAAGTTTCTCGACTATTTGAAAGAGTATGGTATTCTTTCATAGTGGACTCCTCCCGAACACTTAAATTTGATGGTGTGTCCAAATAGAGAAACCGAACTTTTTTGGACATGGTAAGGTTAATGATGAGTCGCTCTAAGCTACCATTTTCCTTCTAGGGATACGCATTAAACAGTGCAATACTTATTTTGAATAAGGTTCCATCAAAATCTGTTGGACAGACTTCATATTAGATATGAACAGGAAAGAAATCGGGTTTTCTCATTCCTGAAGATTTGGGAATGCTGGGCATGTGTTTGGATGATACCAAACTAAAACCCAAATCGAATAAGTTTCTATTTGTAGGTTATCCTAGGGAAACCAAAGTATAGTACTTATACAACTCACAAGAGAACAATGTAATTGTTGCTCTCCATGCGATTTTCCTAAGAGGAATACCTATATACAGTGGTTAGTGGGAGGAAAGTAAAAACTCGATAAAATTCAGAGTAATACTGTTCTAGGCATCGACTCTTTAACGGAACATAAACAGTTCATCAGGGATGAAATTGTACCACAATCTTCGAATACACAATAACCATGTAAGTCAGACAGAGTCAGAGAACAACCTGAGAGGTATGGGTTTCTGATCTCACCTCGTAAAGATGTCAATCTTATTGAGGAAGACGAACCGGCTACGTATGAGGAAGTGATACAAGGTGTCAACTCCCTTTTATGGCAAAGTGCCATGAAGTCCAAAATGGATTCCATGTATACCAACTAAGTTTGGACACTAGTTGATGTACTAGAAGGTATTGTGTCCATTGGTATTAAATGAGTCTTCAAGGAAGACATACATGGATGGCAACATACAAATGTACAGAGCTAGGCTTGTACATAAGGGTATCGTCATCAACATAATGTCGATTACGACGAAACCTTTTACCCATTGCCATGATTAAATCCATTCAGATAATGCTTGCTAAAGTTGGATGTTTCATTTATGAAATATGACAGCTGAACGTCAAAATCGCTTTCCTTAAACGGAAAGCTTTAGGAGGATGTTTATAACATCCTGACGATTTTGTCGTGCCGGAGCATGCAAACAAGGTTTGTAACTTAAATCGATCCATTTACGGATTGAAGCAAGCATTGTGTTCTTGCAACCAGCATTTTGATGTAATCATAACGGTATATGATTTAATTCAAAACGATGATGATTCTTGTGTATATAAAGAGGTTAGTGGGAGCGCACTGACAATGATTGTCCTATATAATAATGATATATCATTTCTTGAAAATGACATTCCCATAATACACTCGGTGAAATCTTGGCTTTCATGAAATTCTCCATAGAATACTGATCGGTGCTTACACACACGTGTATAACACAAGCGCACGTATCGTTCAAGTAGTATAAAAAGTATCGATCCCACGAGGACTTAATACCTAATCTATTAATTTTATGAGGTCAAATGATTACTAGTATCTAACAGCTTGATTGATTGATTTGAAATGATGATGATTTTGATTTAAAAACAAGTAAATAAAATTGCGCGAAAGTAGGTTTAAGAAAATTCAATATTAGGAAACTATATAGGGTTATGAATCTTCCAATATCATTTTAAAGATGAAGTGGTTATTTCATTTTTGTGTAATATATCGGTTTACTAACCTGGAACACTAAATTATGCGAAAGCCTCTATCGATGGTCAGACGTAAATACCTAGTATAATCCAATTGAACCATATGTCTATGTCAACCAAATTACCTGGATTCATTAGTTTAAGTTCCAATTATGGCTACCCCCGCCCGACAGGTATATGTCTATCCTGTAAGGAAATCTATTAAATGGTTATTTATCCTCAAGGAAGATCGTGGGCTATTAAGTCTAAGGCTGAAACCTAAAATTTTTTTGTCAAGTTTATTTTAGATTTACCAGATCAATCTTATTAGTTTCCAATTAACAAGACGCATTAAGCTTAAGACTTAATAAGTAAACCTTTAAATTACCCAAACTATAAAATAACCCCTTATAAACCGGTGATATTAGAATTCATCACAACCCCAGATAACTAACTTTGTTACGACACATAACTAGGGCTAGTAAAAAATTAAATAAAAAAAGACATAAAGTAAAATGCTGAAAAGTAAATTGTTGAAAAGTAAATGACGGAAAGTAAATGCTGAAATTAAATACTGAAAATTAAATGCTGAAAAGTAAATACTGAAAGTAAATTACTGAAACGTAAATGCTGAAAAGTAAATTGCTGAAAAGTAAATTGCTGAAAAGTAAAATGCTGAAAAGTAAATTGCTGAAAAGTAAATAAAGTAAAAGTACAATAAAAGAAAATGCTGAGGTAAAAGGATCCACTTTTATTACTTCTATTTTAGATATCTCCCTTAATATAATATATTAACTTTGCATGATAATTACCAACCAGCCATATATGCGGTATCTAGATTAAGTCAAATTAATAATTAATTACCAACCGACCAATCAGGCGGTATCCAGTTTAGTCAGGTTAAAACCAATTTAAATAATTACCAACCGACCAATATGGCGGTATCCTCGTTAAGTCAGGTTTTAACTAGTTTATATATTATAATTAAGGGAGATTAATCTAAATATTAGTAATAAAAGTTTTACCTTTTACCCCAGCAAAAAGGAGTTACCTCCTCATTACTGAAAAGTAAAAACTGAAAATTAAAGAAAGAAAAGTATTGTGTGTAAAAGTAAATTGCGGAAAGTAAAAACTGAAAAGTAAAGAAAAGAAAGTGCGAAAGTGGAAATTAATTACTGAAAGCTGTAAATAAACAAAAAAGATACAATCTTCTTAGTATTATTAAGGAATTCCTTAGAAGAAAGTATGAATTTACAAACGAAATGGCTTGGTATTTATAGGCAAAATTTTGCCTCCATCAAATCATCCACCAAATCCATTATTAATTGCTCCACTAATTGCTCTATTAATTGCTCCACCAATTCCATTATTAATTTCTCCACTAATTGCTTATCATGTTTGGTGGTGATTTGATAATTTTTATTATTTATTATTAATTTATTTTTTGATTTGAAAATGATTGAAAATGACTTTAATAATTACAAACAACACACTTCTGGATGGTTCATCAATTTCGGGCATGAAATCTTCAGACTTTGAAATTATTTTGTCTTTCAAGGTTGTAGATATTTGAGTCTTCTTTAATATGGAAATTGAATCAGATAAATCCAATATTGGAGTAAGAAGTTATGCCAAAATACAACAGATGTGCAAAACTGGAATTTCCAAAACTGCACTTCGTTAAAACGCCCTTTCAAGTTTCCAATCTCCAAAATTAAAATATTAAGTCCAATTTTTGCCCTTATTTGACCCACATTTCGTCCTAAATGATTTCATTGTGTCCCAATATTATTTTATCTGCAAAATAAACTAAAACACATCAAAACGTTCATCAAACCTGAGAAACTAAACAAAATATTAAGTAAAAGGGGGGTAAATATTGATAAATTTTCCGCTCATCAAATACTTGGGAGATGCAACCTTTATTCTAGGAATAAGGATCTACTGGGATAGATCTAAAAGTTTTTAACACTCTCTGACAACTCGTACATTGAAAGATATGTACGCGACCTAGTGTCTCATATGCTTTAAGCATATGGAGTCACAATCAGGCCAATCCAAGTTATAGTCATTGGATTGATGTTAAGAACATCCTTAAGTATCTTAGACGAACTAAGGATACTTTCTTAAAGCTATGGAGAAGGAGAACTTGAAGTGACTGGGTTCACCGTTGCAAGTTTTCAAACCGACAAAAACGATTATAAGTCGTAATAAGGGTATTATATAGTTTGAATAACGGAACAGTGAGCTGGAAATCTTCCAAGCAAGATACTGTCGCTAAATAAACAACAAAAGCGGAATATTGCTGCAGCTGAGGCAGCAAAAGAAGTATTTTGGATCTATATAATCCTAATTAGATTAGGTGTAGTTCTGTTAGCGGCTGAGCTAGGCTACACCACAGGCTAAAGAATTAATGGTCTCATCAACGATCCAAGTATGTACTTCAAATGATTTCATCTGATTTGTCAGATCATACATTGTGGCGATGTGATGATCAAATAAATCGCATTAGATGATAACCTTTCAAATCCGCTGACGAAATCTGTTTCTCAGCAGAAGTTTGAGCGACCCATACATAGTTCAGGTGTAGGACACTTGAGTGATTGGCTATAGGCCAAGTGG
Source organism: Zanthoxylum bungeanum (assembly GCA_019454045.1). Taxonomy (NCBI): domain Eukaryota; kingdom Viridiplantae; phylum Streptophyta; class Magnoliopsida; order Sapindales; family Rutaceae; genus Zanthoxylum; species Zanthoxylum bungeanum. The sequence goes on along the minus strand of SKCR01052993.1, from coordinate 39,529 downwards.
GAGATTGTTGGAAAATTATGACCCATAACATCACTATTTGTACAGAACATGGTATTGTTGTACAAATTGACTATGTGACAAATGAAATTGATCTTTTATTATTTGTAATTGGATTACCGGGATATATAAATGATAAAAGTCCATATGATTAGTTCCGAATTAATAAGATATGAGACAGTGTAAGTATTTAAGGAGAGCTTGGAGCAACTTCAATGGAAGAAAAGTTTTGAACTCTCCACCTACATCCATTCCAATCATTGTAAGTATTTCCGCTACTTCTTTGCGTATTCACATAATTTTATGCTTAATGATATTGGTTATTTTTCTTTGAGAACCCAACATCAAGGATCGAAGATGCGATCACAGGCCAATCTGCGCTTGATTAGCTGCCGAATTGTGGATAGTTGAGGAGAGTTGATAATGCAATGATGATAAAGTGACATGAGCTGACGTCATGGGATAGTATAAGACCCGAGGTGTTGTAAACTCTTTGTAAGTTCATTACCCCACTTGTAGCTCGGGTCGATCATGACTTCGAGCAGTAATAAATCACTCACTGTTTCTCTTAAGGACATAGGTTAGAGCCATTCTCCACCGAATAAAATGTAAATTCTTGCTTCTGTGATTTATCTGTCTGCTTGGTGAGTTTGCATTTGGTTCACTACTAACCAATCAAATTCACTAATGAGTGAGGTTTGTTCGCAGGGTTAATTTCCCATATTGCCATTGGAACGAAAAACAACCATAACAGGTGGTTGATAAAATAACTACATTTTCATTCAACCTTATAAATGGTTATGTCATTTCACATATTAGATTAATATATATATACTGAGAATGACATTGACCTTAAAGTAAATATTCATAGTCGTTGGTTTTCGAATATGGTCGAATTCCTATAACCCAGAAGACTAGCACATGTCGTATATTAGAATTAGAGTTCCAATGGTTTAATTCGATGTACCATGAGCAAGGGGATATCCTACAGACATGTGGGTATTCATTGGAGCGAATACTGAATAACTCACATGTGATTCATAATAGTTTGAAGTACACACAACCGTCAATAGGAATCTCCTCGAGTCGAGTAGCATATGTGATCTTTTGATTATATGATAGCATTAATTTTGTGTGTGATCCTCCACATTTTGATGCCATATATGTCAGAGACCTTTCATGGTCTGACCGTTAGATGTTCGTTGGGTATAAACCGATGCACTCGTTAATCAAGTGCGTATCAAGATATGATACCTAGGGTGGATCACATATATCAGAAATAGTGTTCTGATTAGTTGAAAAGAATCGTGGACATGTCGACATGAGATGTGCGCCTCGGAAACTTGACAGTGTAATCTATGTTTCCTAAGCACAACTCGGATAGCCTACGACGAAGGGATTGTTAAACATATGTGATGACCTCGACTTGTATAGTTCACAAAGGTCGTTCGAGTTCTTCAGAAATTTGGAGGTGGCCGAATTGCGTACATATAAGCTAGACTTATATGACGAACATGTCTGGACTTAGAGAGTCCCACAATATGAAGTGTGCTCATTGAGCACTTGGGTAACCAATAATTTTTGATAATAAATAATATTTGTTATTATAATTATCAATAAAAATAATTAAGTGTTATTGGATAACATTAATTATGTAATTTGACCCAATTAGATTAATTAGATTAATCCAAAATCACACAAGGGTTTTGTTATAATTTCATAAATATCTCTACCATTGCAGGATATTTTGGTAATTACAAATATATAATAATATGTGTATTTGGCTTGATTTAATTAGATTAAATTAAAGTGGTAGACATTGAACTAATCCAATTATTAAACTTTGTCCAGATTTAATTGGATTAAATCAAAGTGGTAGACAATGGTAATTAGTCACAACTAATTATGCATATTTGGACAAATTGAATTAAGCCCACCTAAAAGTTTATTAAGACTTTTTTTAATTAAAAATTGCATAAGTTTTGCTATAAAAGGCAAGCTTGAGCAAGTTTTTAATTAAGCTTGAGCGGGTTGTTAATTAAGCTTGAATGTGTTTTTAATTAAGCTTGAAATTAAGAAAGTTAAGCTTGTGAAAGCTAAAACAAGCAAGATTTAGAAATATTAGTTTAAGTAAAAGAAGTGTTTAGAGAAGCTTTGTAAGTTCTCTACAATATTTCAACAAGGAGAAATCAAGATTGGATCTTGGAATCAAGCTTGCTAGCATTAGAATCAAGATTGGATCTTGGAGTCAAGCTTGCTAACTTTGGAAGTTCTCTACAATATTTCAATAAGGAGAAGAAGATTGAATCTTGGAATCAAGCTTACTAGATAAGTTTGGTATTCTTTAAAGTTATGTTTTCATTAGTGATTTATTTCATTAATGAAGCATATAGTGATGTATTATATATTGGATACATAATAACATAGCTTGATGTTGAAAAATTATGTATGGATGCTTTGGAAGCATAAACACAATATGCTTGTGATTGAGTCAAAATATTCATGTTGGACATGTAATATTAAATTAGAGTTTGGAACTCTAGATGATAGCTTGGAGCTATGGCTACCATTCTAGAATCACTTGACTACCTTTGAGTGACCTAGAATTGTTCTTGAGTCACTTCATTGTGGAATTCTAATTTGGTTTGTGTTTTGGATTCAAAATATACGTATATACATATTTAGAATAAATTATGTTTTTTTTTTAAAATATTTGATATTTTGAAAAATATGATTTTGTTCTATAACATATGTTGATGTTGGTTTTGATGTTAAAAATTAATTTTGGGTGTTTGAAAATGTTTAGGGAAGGTTGGAATTAATTTGGATAAAAATCCCAATTTCACCAGCTCTCTGTTTCTAGAAAGCTGATGAATGAAAGCCTTAATGGAAAAAAAAAAGTGTTTAGCTCTCATAGTGCGGGCGCGCTGAAACTTACTTTCTTCTGTTTTTGAGTTTTCGGGCTCCGATTCAGCCTCCGTTTTTTGCTATACACTCGTAATGGAATACTGTTAATGTTCTACACATGTCCAAGGTCTCTAAACAAGATTTATGTGTGAATAATTCAAATAGAGTTGCGGAAATACTCACATTGGATGGATGAGAAATTTCAAAAAACTTTCTTTGATGTAGAAGCTCCAAGCTTAATATTTGAGTTCCAAACTCTTGGGTGAGTTTCTCTATCACCTTGAAATGACTCCCAAAGTGCTAGCTTTGATAAAAAATGAAGCAAAATTTAAATAATAATGCCTCGCAAAATTATTACGAAAGTCGCTTACGAATTAATTCCAAATTAATTTGTTCGCTTGAATTAAAATCCAATTTTAATTCCGAATTGAAATCCAATTTCAATTAATATATCCAATATATTATTTTAGCCCAAATAAATAAATTCAATAGAAAAATCCAATTTAACTATTAAATTTATTTAATCGATTAATTCCAAATTAATCGTGTTCTCTCTTCTAGACGAATTTAATCCCAGATAAATTCTTGCCGCAATTAATCCCATATTAATTTTCTCTCTCATAATTAATCCCAAATTAATTCCGTTTGAGTCAAATGTCATTGGTGAATCTTTGGGAAGCGACCTAAGAGATCACTGGATATGTTGGCAGTAAATACGGTTGTCAGACTATCCGACACGTGCGTACTGTTGGGGTTCAATCGGGGCAGCGCAGCGGAAGGACCGCGTTTCGAGCGAAATCGTAGTTTAAAATTTTTAAACTTAAAAATAAATTATTCAATATCAAATATTAATAATTCATTCATATTTCACATAAACTTATTTATTCGATATCATATAACGACGTAAATAATATAGAAACATTGCAAAACTTTTGCGAAAACGTTTTTCCGCAAAATAATAAAAAATATGTTTCCGGCCGAACCAACCGACCAATGCTCATGGGGACTGCCCAGGTCAGCCCCAAAAACATTTGGACAGTTCGTGGGATGTCCGAACAGTGCCCAGTTCACTGTTTGGGCAGCCGTTACCCGGTAACGCCGTTTTCACCGTTTTCGCGTATTTTCACTCCGAAATAATTTCCGATAAATATTTTTCTTGAGCAATTAAAATAAAATCATTTATTCTAATTACTCAATAAATAAAAACTGAATTTTTATCTGAAAAATCAGATTTATCATTAATTGCTATAAGACCCCTAAACTTTGCAAATTAATTAGTTTAGTCCTTAAATAAGCAATTACATATTTAATCGATTCCAAATCAATCCCAAAATAATTTTTAAAATTTTGCAACACAAACCAGAAACTTTCCAGAATTTCTGAAAATACCCAAAATGTTCCAGAATTTACGAAAACAACCCAGAATTTTAATTAATTACAATTTGTTCAAAACACATCAAGATCAAATCCAATCAATCCCAAATTTGACATACATCTAATGTACTTCATATTATAACATATATATGAAAAGCCCCAAAATTTGAATGGGTTAAGAACCCTAATTTCATAAATTACTCAAATTGGGCAATTTACATTAAATTGACAAAATTCAATACTTTAATCATTCAATACCATACCAATCAAGTCTCACCATCATGAAACAACTCAAGAAAAATTTTAGGTCATTTATGAATTGCTAAGCAACTCTAGAATGATAACTTTAATTTCAAATTAATTTATTAAACTTAATTACACTAATAAGCTTTATAAATCAATTATACATGCTAATTACATCCAACAAGCTTTAAACAAATTTAATTACAAACTCAAAAAGTAGAGACATAATCTTAACAGCACAATTTGAAGTTAAGAATATTTGAAACAATTTTCATGTTGAAGGAAATAAAGAAATACTTACTAATTTTTCAAAAAATGCTTAAACTTTTCCTTTTGTTTTCCTTTAAATGCTCTCCACTCTTCTTTGCAATTTTTGTTTCAAAAACTCATCTGAATGTGCGTGAGTTTTGCTCACTGGAAACTCATCACCCAAAAAAACAAAACCAATTTTGCCTTTTTATTTACGTAAATGCCAATTATCAAAACAAATAAAAATAACAATTATGTTAATTTGTTTAAATACCATTAGTCCACCTTTTCATTCACTTTAATAAAGCAAATAAATGTGTTTCAATGGCATTAAGCCATTTACAAACTTTAATAAAGCAAAATTATTACTTTAAGATATTTGAAATTTTAATTAATTAATTATTTAACAATTAAATAATTAAATAATGAATATAAATATCTCAAATATGTGTATTATATTTACATTAAATATCTCAAATACATATATTAATGATATATGCCAAATATCACAATTTGATATTTAATTAATGTATATTTAATAATATCAAATATTAAATACAAATACACATTAATTCGGAAATGACCGTCAAGTCCAGATTGCATGTATTTTTCGTTTAACCATTAAACGAGTTATAAATAATCCGTATTATTCATAACTATTGCCCTAGTGCTCTACGAGTATATCTCATTAGTGAGATACTCTAGATTCAGGTATATCCATCAGGAAATCCAATTTCGTGTCCATAATTCACCCATCCGTAAATTTTGATGACCACAGATAAACTCGCTGAATCATACAGGTCAAGGTCACTGCATACGTATAATCCCTCTGTCACATGTATCAGGATTATCCCAAAGATATAGATATAAACGTCAAATCTCTATAGGAATAATCTCGTGGACGTATCAATTAACAATCTCTAAATAACATTCAGAACTCATTTCTGAAGTATACTATGGCCATAGATTTAACAAATTTCTAATCATATAATGGACTACCTATGCCCTGTACACAGGACTGACGGATCCTATCTTGATACACACAAGATATCATGAGCATGAGTCCACACCCAACGAATAGGTAGAGATATGATCTTGATAAATCGGTGACGTGACTACCATCTAAGTGTGAAGGATAACTCATATATCCACAGTGGTATCTCAAGTCAAAGAATCACTATGCTACTCAACCCGAGAACATTCCTATTGATGTTGTTGTACCATCTATTAGGAAATCTTCAGTGAGTCGTTCAATGTTTATCAAATAAACACCTACACGTCTATACGAGTCTCCTCAAACTCATGGTTCATTGGGATAAACCATTGGAACTATTTCGATATACGACATGTAATGGTCTCAACAGATTTTACTAACCGACCAGTGTCAGTAAATCTTGATCAGGAACGTAATTTGAGGATAAACAACTTATAGTGACACTTCCCAATGTCAATTATAAACTATGTTGTAACTGTGCACTAAGTTGTAAATCCTAGGGTCTTTGCCTAATATATATATATATATATCACTAAACCGGATTTAGTTTTATTCTAATCAAAATTAGATCGAATACGTATATAAGAGATAAGAGGTGCCACCATTTAAATTAGTAATATTATGGAAAAATATATTGCTCGTATTCATGAATCGGACATAAATACAATCCGTATTGGCGCTCTGAGCACCAACCCTAACACGTACCCCGTACCACGTTCTCACCGATTTACAAGACATGGTTGACTTCTAGCAAAGCACTGTGCTTACCCAATTCTCCAGAAATATTCAACGAAGAATATATAATCTGTATCAGTAATAGTATACTAAGTATTGCGTAATACGATCCAGTATCGGATGTCACATGTTAGGCCTAGGGCTGGAATTGTGTCTGCCCCGTACGAAGCATATATCGGATCCCGCGTAACTAGTCTCTGGAATCAGATAATCATGACATAGTCATATTATCCTAATAGCTGCAGCATTTAAGAGTATTAGTTTCGTATCCTGCGTGATCATCATCTCAATATAACTGAAATGATACTCACATCTTGACATTACACCTAATACACTATGATTCTCATTAAACTCAGAAGAGGCGTACACAGAACCTGTTAAAGTTCTGGACGACCAAAACCAAAGTATACTGATTGTCGCAAGTATTAGCGATGCAAGTCTTAGGTTAAAGACCACATATACCTACCCTGATTCAGATTCCCATAGACACATAGTCATACTACCAATGAGACTCTGAAGGGTCTATCCAGAGCGAAGCTGTTCCCGATACAACGGCTAACAGAAACTCCTATCACACTTCCATAAGTATCCAATACTTAAATAATTGAGAACTATGTCGTTAAGCTTCAATAACGCGCACAAGTGTAATACTAGTCTATTCCGCATTATCGATGTCCAGACTCGATAATACTACAACTAGGGATATTTAATGAATAAACCATTCATGGATTAATATTGTCTCATATCTTATTAATCCGGTTTAACCATATGGACTTTTATCATTTATATATCCAAGTAATCCAATTACAAAATGATAAAATAGCAATTTCCTTTGCCACATAGTTAATTTGTACAAAAATACCATGTTCTTTACAAATAGTGATGTTATAGGTCATAATTGTCCAACAATCTCCCACTTGGCCTATAGCCAATCACTCAAGTGTCCAACACCTGAACTATGTACAGGTCGCTCAAACATTTGCTGAGAAGTAGCTTTCGTCAGCGAATCTGCAAGGTTATCATCTGGTGTGATCTTTTCGATCTTGACATCGCCATGATGTATGATCTCACGAATCAGATGAAACCATCAAAGTACATACTTGGATCATTGATGAGACCGTGGTTCCTTAGCCTGTGCTGTAGCCTAGCTCAGCTGCTAACAGAACTACTCATAATCTAATTATGAATTTATAGATCCAAAATGCTTCTTTTGTTGCGTCAGCCGTAACAATGTATTCCACTTCTGTTGTTGAATCGGTAACAGTATCTTGCTTGGAAGATTTCCAGCTCACTGTTCCGTTGTTAAAACAAAATATGTACCCTGATTGCGACTTACAGTCGTCTTTATCGGTTTGGAAACTTACATCGGTGAATCTAGTCACCTCAAGTTCTCCATCTCCATAAACTAAGAAAGCATCCTTAGTTTGTCTAAGATACTTAAGGATGTTCTTAACATCAATTCAGTGACCATTACCTGGATCGGCCTGATTGCGACTACATATGCTCAAAGTATATGAGACATCAGGTCGCGTACATGTCATGGCGTACATGATCGATCCGACTGCAGAAGCGAACGAGATCTGATTCATTAAATCTCTCTCATTTTGAGTTTTAGGACACATGTCCTTAGATAGAGAGACGCCATGTGACACCGGAAGCAGCCCCTTCTAGGACTGATCCATGTTGAATCTCTTTAACACTTTGTCAATGTACGAGCTTTGGGAGAGTCCAAGCAGCTTTCTGGATCTATCCCAGTAGATCCTTATTCCCATAATAAAGGTTGCCTCTCCCAAGTCTTTCATGGAGAATTTTAATGAAAGCCAAGCTTTCACCGATTGTAGCATGGGAATATCATTGCCTAAAATTAATACATCATCAACATATAGGACAATGAATGTCAGTGCGCTCCCACTAATCTTCTTATATACACAAGAATCATCTTCGTTTTAAATGAAACCATATTCTCTTATGATACCATCAAAACATTGGTTCCAAGAACGCGATGCTTGCTTCAATCCATAAGTGGATTGATTTAACTTGCAAACCTTGTTTGCATGTTTTGGCACGACAAAACCGTCAGGCTATTACATATAAACATCCTCCAAAAGATTTCCATTAAGGAAAGCGGTTTTGACGTCCATCTGCCATATTTCATAATCGAAATATGCAGCAATAGCAAGCATTATCCGAATGGATTTAATCATTGCAACAGGTGAAAATGTTTCGTCGTAATCGACACCATGTCGTTGACGATACCCTTTCGTTACAAGCCTAGCTTTGTACGTTTGTATTTTGCCATCCATGTCCGTCTTCCTCTTGAATACGCATTTACAACCAATAGGCTTAACGCCTTCTGGTGCATCAACCAGTCTCCAAACTTGGTTGGTATACATGGAATCCATTTCGGACTTCATGGTCTCTTACCATAAAGCGAAGTGGATACCTTATATCGCTTCTTCATACGTATCCGGTTCATTATCCTTAATAAGATTAATATATGCATGAGGTGAGATCAGAAACCCATACCACTCATCTTTTTTTCTGACTCTCTCCGACCTACGCAGTCCTTGTGTATTAGAAGATTGTGGAATAGTCGCATCCCTGATGAACTGTTCGTGTTCCGTGAGGGGGTCGGTGCCAGGAACCATATCACTCCGATTTTCATCGAGTTCTACTTTCCTCCCACTTATCACTGCATCTATGAATTCCTTTTCGAGGAAAACTGCATGAAGAGCAACAAATACCTTGTTCTCTTGTGGGTTGTAGAAGTAATATCCTTTGGTTTCCTTAGGATAACCTACAAATAGGTACTTATCCGATTTGGGTTCTAGTTTGGTACCATCCAAACGTTTAACATATGCCCAGCATCCCTAAATCCTCAGGAATGAGAAACCCGGTTTATTTGTTGTCCATATTTCTATGGAGTCTCTCCAAAAGACTTTGACGGAACCTTATTCAAAATAAGTATTGTACTGTTTAATGCATATCCCCATAAGGAAATTGGTAGCTCAGTGCGACTCATCATTGACCTTACCATGTCCAACAAAGTTTGGTTTCTCCGTTCGGACACACCGTTCAATTAAGGTGTTCCAGGAGGAGTCCACTGTGAAAGAATACCATATTATTTTAAGTAATCCAGAAAACCATTGCTTAAGTATTCTCCACCACGGTTCGACCGTAATGTTTTAATACTTTTATCGGTCTGTTTTTCTACTCTGTGTCGAAACTCTTTGAATTTTTCAAAAGTTTCCGACTTGTGTGTCATAAGATACACATAAGCATAACGTGATGCATCATCCGTAAAGGTTCTGAAGTATTCAAATCCACCTATAGCCTGGCTAGACATGGGCCCACATACGTCACTATGAACGAGGGCTAACAGCCGGTGGCACGTACACCATTACCACTAAAAGGTGTTTTAGGAATTTTTCCTAATAAATAGGATTCACAGACATCATATGAATCAGGATCAAATTCTTCCAAGTATTCATTCTTCGAAAGAGTGGATATACGAGTCTTGTTAATGTGTCCCAGACAACAATGCCACAAATAACACTAATCAGAATTACTCAATTTGAGCCTTTTTTCTCATGTTATATATTTAAGATTCATTTATATTCAAAATATAAAGACCATTATTAACATCTGCTATACATATCAAAATGTCATCTTTATATACAAAACACCCAGTGTTTTGGAATACAAAGGTATACCCGCATCGGGTTAAACTAGATACAGAGATGATGTTTCTAGTCAAACTAGGTACAAAATAATAGTCACATAATATAATTACATGCCCCGAGTGTAGGTTCAAAGCATAGGTCCCAACAGCTAAAACAGCGACTCTCGTCCATTTCCAACTCGTAGGTCGATCTCACCTGAAGTCAGTCTCCTGCTAATCTGCAGATCCTGCACATTAGTACATATGTCAGTACCACATCCAGAATCAAAAATCCAATTTTTAAAACCAGCAGTGGACATGATTATAACAAACATACCTTAAGCCGGAGCCTTGCCCGCCTTCATTTCCTTCATGTATGCCTTGTACTCACGGAAGTCACGCTTCCAGTGACCCCGTTTTCCACAGTGTAGGCAAACATCTTGGGATATGTCCTTAGTCTTCTCAGAAGACTGTGATGATTTGGCCTTGCCCTTTTTCTTCTTTTTCTTCACACCCCCAGAAGCCTTGTCTTCTCAGAAGACTGTGATGATTTGGCCTTTCCCTTTTTCTTCTTTTTCTTCACACCCTCAGAAGCCTTCGGCCAAGCCTTGGCCTTCTGGGATGTCGAAGTAAGATGCACCTCACGCTTCTTGCCCTTAAGAAGCTATGGCTCTGCCTTTTTTAGCATCGCCATCAACTCTCCAAGAGTTTTCTATTGGTTTATCATGTTGTAGTTCATGATGAACCCGCCCCAGCAGTCGGGCAGAGACTGTAAGATCAAATCTATAGAAGTCTCGGCCTCGAAGGTTATGCCTAACTGACCTAGATGTTCGATGTCAACAATCATCTGCGACACATAGTGCTCGACAGATGTACCCTCTGACATACGCGAGCGAAAGAGCTTCTTTTACAATTCATACTTCTGAGATCTAAGATTAGATCTGTGAAGATCCTTCAATTTCAACATCATGTTATAAGGATCCAATCCTTTGTTTTGTCAACGAAATTGAGGTGTCAATACGGAAAGCATGACAAATTGAGCGGTAAAGTTATCATCTCGATAAGTCTTCTAAAGCTCATGATCAACTGGTCGCTCAAGTCCGGGCTCAGGCCCGAGAGGTCTCTCTATAACATAGAGTAACTTCTCAGATACCAGGACTATCTTGAGATTCATTTTCCAATCTGGAAAATTGGAACCATTAAAGATATTCTCGCCTATGATTATGTCCCTAACGCTAATCTTTCCAGCCATCTCGATTGCAATAGTCCAACTATTCAATCAACAATATCAGGTACACTCAAAATGTAATGGTTACTATAGTCCAACTATATAACCAACTACAAGTAGAGTAGTGTCTTGTATAGTCTAACTGTTCAAAGAAAGCAATAAAAGATATTAGTCCAACTAATATATATATAACGTGATATAATAATAAAAGAGCGTGTGTAAGCAAATATTAAACGAAATTGCAAATTTAATACTGGCCTCCCACTAATTTTCGGTGAGCCTCTAATCCTCTGTTGAGTACTCGGGAAACCCAGTTTCCTAGTGGGCTAGGATCCCGTTAAATAACACACAACCTTGACTTTGGCCAACAAGTTGTATGGAACTTAACTAGGTAGATCTCTAAGATCAATTGGATCTCATCCAATTCCTAGATTTAGTAGGTGGACCTCCAAGTCCAAAACATATATCCAATATATTTCCTAACCTTTTCCTCTGAATCAACTAGGCCTTGGCTTTGGCTCAAAAAACGTAATGATTCCAGTTAAGCGCGACCCATTGACAGTGAGAAAGCTTCGTAATCCACGTCGATGTACAGAAGTGACATTGACTTTGGCCAACAAGTCACAACTGCCCAAGACATGCTATGTATAACAAAGCTTTCATGGTTCAAACACATCCGCGATGGACAATGATCTTGACTTTGGCCAACAAATCAAAGCCAATCTTGGATCTTGAGAGAGAACCACTCAATGGAAGGAAAACGCTTAATATTAAAGTGCGGGTTTTTTTTCGCGTAAATTGGCAACCAATTTATTATCTTTGATTAGGTCTCATCATACACCCTTAAACATGCATTCTAAAAGGATAATAAGGCGCGATAAATTAATAATGATATGCGGATGGATATATAATACAATTTGTTCCTAGAACAAATCTCTCTCTTTCCTCTCTCCCGCTAGCACTTTACATTCTTCTACCCAATTACATAATACATAAAGAAACCTCATTTACATTGAGGGGAATTGGTGAGAAGAGAAATACAAAGAGATAAGAAGGTGAAAGGCTGGACACGCAGGTCCAATTTAAATAAATACTATATTTACAATAATTTCCAAAATTGCCCCCACCCAACTAATATCCATCTGATATACATTATTCATGCAAATACATCCAAGTATTCACACAAAGCATGCTGTCAATCAATCTAATCCAATTAATTAATCTTTGATTAATGACCATCCAATATTCATACAACGATTTGATTTGCGCGAGTCCAACTCATTTAAGAATAAATACTCAAAGTATGTATTCTTGAATTATATCGAACTATAATTTTAAATCCAATTTAAATTGTATCCAATACTAATTCATGTTTAATTCCAAATTAAACAATTACACATATTCTAGTGCCTTTTAGACTTGGATTCCAAATCCAATCCAATTGGGTCTCAAAGGCCCAAATAGCATCCAATGCCAATTCAATTAAAGTCCAATGGGCTTTTAATTAATTCTTTAGGCATGGGCTTTGGCTATTATGGATCAAACCTAAAATGCCAAGGCCCAATTAGGAATCACCATATGCCAAAAATCAATTTTGGCCCATTAGGCCCAATTAAATTTTTAAAGGCCCAAAAGTTATATTTGGATTCTATGGAAATGGTTTTAGGCCCAATTGGATCCAACCCAATTCTCCAAAACCATACTTGGCCCAACCAAGCCCGTTAGACCAAATACAACAAATTAAATTAATACATTATTCTAAATATCATATTAATATAATTAAAGTGTAATTAACACAATTAATCAATCAATCTAATGTTTCCAAAACACAAATTAATCCAATTAATCATGCTCAATTATTCCAATTCATGTCCAAAATAAATTGAAGCAAAATCAATTCTACAACATGCTTCAACTCACGGCAATTGCAATAAATAATACCCAATTTTTGATTTCAATCCAATTAAATCAACAATCAATATTCATTTCATGCATTTAACATATCCAATTGTCAAATTTCAAAAAATCACCATGAGCACTCCTAGGGTTATGTTCGGCCATGATGGAATTTTTGGAAAAATTAATCTAATCAATTTTTTTTTACAAATCCAATGATGCACAACCCTTAGTTATCATCATCTAATCACACCCAAACAACCAATTTGGAAAAATACATGCTCCAAGCAAAATTCCCAAATTAAAGTGTATAAACCCTAGATTTTAAATCAAGTTTAGATAGGCTCTAATACCATTGTTAGTGTGCTACACATGCCCAAGGTCTCTAAACAAGATTTATGTTTGAATATTTCAAGTAGAGTTGCGGAAATACTCACATTGAACGGATGAGAAATTTCAAAAACTTTCTTTAATGTAGAAGCTCCAAGCTTAGTATTTGAGTTCCAAACTTATGGGTGAGTTTCCCTATCACCTTGAAATGACTCCCAAAGTGCTAGATTTGATAAAAAATGAAGCCAAATTTTCCACCTCCAAGGTTAGAGAATTCAGAAATGAGAGAGAGTAGGAAGATAGTGAATAATGTATTTTTTGTTTTCCAAAAACTAATACCAAAGTTGACTTCCAAAATTGGTGTAATAAAAAAAATTCATTAAATGTAAGCCAACTACTCACATCAAGCTTATGACACTTGATGTAAGTTGTGGATCCCACCACAATAAATTCCAAATTTAAGTTAGCTTACACAACACACTTTGGGCCCGGGTTCCTTTAATCCGATTAAACAAATTTTCCGTCGCAAAATAATTAAATCCAATTTAATTAAATAATAATACCTCGCAAAATTATTACGAAAATCGCTTACGAATTAGTTCCAAATTAATTTGTTCGCTTGAATTAAAATCCAATTTTAATTCTGAATTGAAATCCAATTTCAATTAATATATCCAATATATTATTTTAGCCCAAGTAAATAAATTAAATAGAAAAATCTAATTTAACTATTAAATTTATTTAATCGATTAATTCCAAATTAATTGCGTTCTTTCTTCTAGACGAATTTAATCCCAGATAAATTTTTGCCGCAATTAATCCCATATTAATTTTCTCTCTCATAATTAATCCCATATTAATTCTGTTTGAGTCAAATGTCATTGGTGAATCTTTGGGAAGCGACCTAAGAGATCATTGGATATGTTGGCAGTAAATACGGTTGTCGGACTATCCGACACGTGCGTACCCTGTACCACGTTCTCACCGATTTACAAGACATGGTTGGCTTCTAGCAAAGCACCGTGCCTACCTAATTCTCCAGAAATTTTCAACGAAGAATATATAATCTGTATCAGCCGTAGTATACTAAGTATTTCGTAATACGATCTAGTATCGGATATCACATGCTAGGCCTATGGCTGGAATTGTGTTCGCCTCATACAAAGCATATATCGGATCCCGCATAACTAGTCTCTGTAATCAGATAATCTTTACCTAGTCATATTATCCCGATAGCTGCAGCATTTAAGAGTACTAGTTCCGTAGCTTGCGTGATCATCATCTCCATATGACTGAAGTGATACTCCCATCTTGACATCACACCCAATATACTACGATTCTCAATAAACCCAGAAGAGGCGTATACAGAACCTGTTAAAGCTCTGGATGACCAAAACTAAAGTATACTGATTGTCACAAGTATTAGCGATGCAAGTCTCAGGTTAAAGACCACATACACCTACCCTGATTCGGATTCAAATAGACATATAGTCATACTACCAATAGGACTCCGAGGGGTCTATCTAGAGCAAAGTTGTTCCTGGTCCAACGGCTAACAGAACCTCATATCACACTTGTATAAATATCCAATACTTAAATAAATGAGAACTATGTCGTTAAGCTTCCATAAAGCGCACAAGTGTAATACTAGTCTATTCTGCATTATCGATGTCTAGTCTCGATAATACTACAACTAGGGATATTTAATGATTAAACCGTTCGTGGATTAATACTGTCTCATATCTTATTAATCTGGTTTAACCATATGGACTTTTCTCATTTATATATCCAAGTAATCCAATTACAAACTAATAAAATAGCAATTTCCTTTGTCACATAGTTAATTTGTACAAAAACACCATGTTCTTTATAAATAGTGATGCTATGGGTCATAATTGTCCAACAAATATAGTATCCTATTAAAATATATAAAAATAAACCCATATTTGATATCCATGGGTTAGACTCATTTTCACTGCGTGGGATACCGATCCGACCTTAGAGGTCCCACATCTGCCCCAATAGTCGTCTATGAGGATCTAGTATGAAAATTAATAAACACATTAAGACGATGGCAACAAATGAAAACCATAGAGCTTTGGAGACTTCAATAGCGGAGTTGATGGAAAAGATGAAAGAGAAATTGTGGTTGGAAATGGAGAATGCATGAAAAGAAAAGGAGAAAACACATGCCATTATTTTAGATAGCTCGGGAAGCACAAAATAAAGGGCTGCTGACAGAGCCTAATCCGAGAAGAGGGATAACATGGCGTATTGCTCCTATCAAAATACAATGGGACATGCCACTAAGACCTGTAGATACCTCCAAGAATTCATCGACCACGATGTCATTAGGGTGATGCAGTGCCGATAATAGAGGTCAAAAGGTCGGATGCCTATCACTTGGAGCAGTTGGATGACACCCGACTCAGAAAGCAATAGAACTTGGAGGTTTAACGGAAGCCATGTCGATAGAGCCTCTCTTGAAATAACCCACAAAAATTTGTAAGATGTGCCGTAAATCTTTGAAGCGCAAGTATAATTTTTCGATTCTTTATAAATTGCTCGCACTTTTACACGCATGTTATTTATTTAAACGAAAAGACTTGCATGGTATTTCTTGAAAATACCCATAATCGGTATAGACAAAAGGTGTAAAATAATGTGTGGAAAGTGCGCACCAGTGTCGAACACCAGCCTTAGTGTCATTATCAAACACCCCACGTCGGAATGTTAGTACCCGATATTTTGTAACTTCGAAGACTGAAGACATTGAAGACCTGCATAGCATTTGGCACCTCAGGTATCCATAGAATCCTCGGTGAGAGGGTCGGCTCCGCGTTTGGTGCCCCAATGTAACAATAACATGTAGGGATTGAAGATAGTTTGAGGTGCTACGATAGCCTCGGGCTTGCATAGCATGGTGATCGATATTTCCCCCATGGCGTTTGCCGCCTATAGAGTGAATTGGAGGTGCATTGCACGGGCAAGGCCCACGAGCCTCCGTGGTGTTTGAAGCCTCGGTATTTTCCTAGCATGAGGAGGGATAATGCCCCATGGCAATGGAAATCCCTTTTTCGA
Source organism: Zanthoxylum bungeanum (assembly GCA_019454045.1). Classification (NCBI taxonomy): domain Eukaryota; kingdom Viridiplantae; phylum Streptophyta; class Magnoliopsida; order Sapindales; family Rutaceae; genus Zanthoxylum; species Zanthoxylum bungeanum. The sequence continues at coordinate 22,834 of SKCR01052993.1, read as the reverse complement.
ATCTGTAGAAGCATATCATAGAGAAGGCTAGAAGGCCTCCATGGTATTTACAGACTCAGAGCCTACCTAACATGAGGGGAAATTCCCTAATAGCGTTGGCTGCCCCTGATCCGTAGCTCAGTTCACCGAGACGTTTAGAATATTAGGTCCAAAATTATTATTTTGGGTAACATTGGCAGGACTCTATCTCGGTTATCTTGATGTCTTTGGGTTGGTGCGGTGTGCTGATGAGCAGAAAATATATCATTATTTATCGCCCATTTTACTTAATATTTTGTATAGTTTCTCGAGTTTTATGAATGTTTTGATGTGTTTTAGTTTATTTTACAGATAAAATAAAATTGGGACTTAATGGAATCAATCAGAATGAAATGTGGAACAAATAAGGGCTAAAATTGGACTTGACATTTTGATTTTGGAGATTGGAAACTTGAAATGGCGTTTTAATGAAGTACAAATTCGGAAATTCCAACTTTGCGCAATTGTCATATTTTGGCCATAACCTTTTACTCCAATATCGGAGTAAGGTGATTCAAGTTTCAAATTAAAGAAGACTCAAAGATCTACAACTTTGAAGTTTATAATAATTTTGCATTCTGAAGTTTCCATTACCAAAATTGATAAAACATCTGGTAGTGTGTTATGTGTAATTATTAAAGTCATTTTCAAAATAAAAAAATAAAAAAATAAAAAATGAAAATTGTCAAACTTCTACCAAACAAGCTTGCATGTTTGGTGGAGGATTCGGTGCCATGTTTGATGGAGCAATTGGTGGAGAAATTGGTGGAAGCCTTTAGATTTGCCTATAAATACCAAGCTAAACTTTGTAAATTTTTTCATGCTTTCTTTGAAGGAATTTCTCCATGAAAACTTAAAGGAAAATGTCTTTTATTTTTAATTAAATTTTCTTGTATTTTCTTTTTATTTAATTAATAAAATTTTGTGTGTTTTCATTTACAGCATGAGCAGGTAATCTCATTCTGCTGGGATGAAAATGTGAGACTTTTAATATAATAAATCAGATTAATCTCTCTTATTTTAATTAAAATTTGGATTAATTAGTTACCGCCTATATGATCGATTTAGGTGACAACCTTATTTACCACCTATATGGTCGGTTTTACATTTCAGACGTAGTTTCCGCCTATATGGTAAACAACCATAAATTAATAGCTTAAGTATGAAGTCACCATCCAATCAAACAACCAATCTATTAGATACTCGTAAACATTTGGCTTCATAAATTAATAGCTTAGGTATTAAGTCCTCGTGAGATCGATACATTTTATACTACTTGATAGATACGTGCGCTTGCGTTATACTAGGTGATCACGCCGATCAAGTTTTTGGCGCCGTTTCCGGGGACTTATTTATCTCTTACTATTAATTTTTGGGTTAGATACATTTACTTGTGTCTAATTTTTTTTTTTTCTGTTTTCTTGTGTTTTAGGTTCTCAAACACTACATGAGACAAACCATAAGCTTTGAAATCCGTCCGCTTGACCCAAAAATTGAAAGAACTATCAGACAGTTGAGAAGGGAAAGGCGAGAAGGCCAAGAAGCAATCATCAACATGGAACTTGAACCTTGGAAGTTGCACCACCAATTCCTATTCAATACATAACTATTATGGTGGTTGACAACTTCATTTCTTGTATTGTACTTCCTCTCTTACCAGTAAATGCGTGTGACATCAAAACATGCATTCAGATGATACAACAGTCAGTTCAATTTGGAGGGAATGCAACTGAAGATCCTAATGCCCACATCAGCAACTTCCTGGAAGTTTACGGCACTTTCAATTACAACCGAGTAACTGAAGAAGTAATAAGACTGCGTGTTTTCCCATATTCCTTGAAAGACAGAGCTAAGGCTTGGCTACATTCACTACCAGCAGGTTCCATAACAACTTGGAACACTCTAGCCACCAAATTCCTTGCAAAGTACTATCCACCAGCCAGAACTGCAAATCTGAGGAATGACATCACATCATTTGTGCAACATGACTCGGAATGTCTCTACAAAGCTTGGGAAAGATACAAGGAGTTACTCTGAAAATGTCATCACCATGAGATAGCAAAGTGTCTACAAGTCCAAAACTTCTACAATGGACTTTCTGGATTAATGAGAAACACAATTGATGCTTCTGCTGGAGGAGCTTTAATGGAAAAAATAGAAGATCATGCCTGAGACCTAATTAAAGAAATGGCCAACAATAATTCTTTGTGGCCAACAAAAAGGAGCATGATCTAACAAATCACATGAATTTATGAAGTTAAAGCCAACACAGTAGTGAATGCCAAGCTGGATCAGATATGCAAATTCATGGAAACTCTTAGCATGCAAGGCAATATTTGATCCACAAGTTCACCATATGGAGGACCACCAGAGTCAGAATCATTCAACCAACATGATGAGACAGTGAATTATGTCAACAATTTCAACAGACAGGGAAAGAATCCATATTCCAACACCTACAACCCAGTTGGAGGAATCACCCCAATTTCGCATGGAGCAACAATTCAAGGCAAATGAACAATCCACCAACCGGATTACAACAGCAGAACAAAGGCCAGAAGCATGAAAAAGAACTAGGAATAGTGGAAGTGCTAACTCAGTTAAAAAAATATGATGCTATATTTCAAAGCCAATCAGCTTTTATAAATGCACTGGAAAATCAAATTGGACAACTTGCCAATGCTTAGAGTTACAGACCGCCCCAGGTAAACTTCCTAGCAACACAGAACAAAATCCAAGGAACATAGGGAATGAGCAATGTCAAGCCATTACTTTGAAAAGCGGTACTAAAATCAACAAAGATGTTGGAGTCAAGGTATCCACTGAGGAAGTTCCAAAAGAAAGCATCGAAACAGAGCCACAGATGGAGGAAAAATAAGCAAAGGAAAAAGATCGAGAAAGATTCACTCAACCTCCATCTTTTCCATAACGTCTCCAGAAAAACAAACTGGACAAGCAATTTGCTCGATTCTTGGAGGTCTTCAAAAAGCTGCATATCAACATTCCATTTGCAGAAGTATTGGAACAAATGCCCAGCTATGTCAAATTCATGAAAGACATTCTATCACGAAAGTGGAGATGAGGAGATTACGAGACAATAGCATTGACAAAAGAATGCAGTGCCATCATTCAGAGGAAACTTCCCCCAAAGTTGAAAGATCCTGGCAGTTTCACCATCCACATGCACCATAGGAGAACATTACATCGGTAAAGCTTTGTGTGATTTAGGTGCTAGTGTTTATTTGATGCCTTTTTGATCTACAGGAAACTGCATATTGGAGAAGCAATGCCCACCTCAGTCTCTCTGCAACTTGCTGATAGAACACTCGTATTTTCGAGAGGTGTAGTTGAAGATGTACTGGTCAAAGTCGACAAACTCATTCTCCCAGCAGATTTCATTATCCTTGACATGGAAGAAGATAAAGATGTACATATCATCATCGGGAGACCATTATTGGCTACAGGTCGAACAGTTATTGATGTACAAAAATGAGAACTAACCATGAAAGTGTAGGACCAAGAAGTTACATTCAATGTTTTCAAAGCCATGAAATTCCTAAGTGATGAAAAGGAAGAGGAATGTTTCAGAATTAATGTTGTAGATAGTATCATCCAGAATACTGATGCAATGTAACTTTCCACGGATAAACTTGAAGCTTTCATCACCAACATGACTGACAGTGAGCTAGAGATGAAATTCTGGAATGTATCAACTATCTTGATAGACCATTTAGCTTCAAATCGACACCACATGTGGAAAGTTTGGAATTACAAAAAAAAGAGTGAATCAAGCCCTTGATTGAAGAACCACCATAGCTAGACTTGAAGCTACTTCTGAGCCATCTCAGGTATGCATTTTTAGGAAACTCTTCTGATTTACCTGTGATTATTTCTTCGTCGCTAATATTGGAGCAGGAAGAAAAGTTGCTGAGAGTGTTACGAGAACAAGAAAGCCATTGGCTGGACTATAGCAGACATTCGAGGCATTAGTCCATCATTTTTCATACATAAAATTCTGATGAACGACGAATACAAAGCCACAGTGGAGCATCAACGGAGACTAAATCCAATCATGAAGGAGGAAGAAATTATCAAATGGTTGGATGCCGGCATCATTTATCCCATCTTTGACAGCACGTGGGTGAGTCATATGCAATGTGTGCCAAAGAAATGAGGAATTATTGTAGTCACAAATGAAAAGAACGAGTTGATTCCAACAAGAACGGTGACTGGATGGAGATTATGCATGGACTACAGGAAGTTGAGCAAAGCAACAAGGAAAGATAATTTCCTGCTACCATTCATTGATCAGATGATAGACAGATTGGCTGGACATGAGTTCTATTACATGTCTGTATGGTACTTTTGCTTCCGTAGGATGCCATTTGGATTATATAATACTCATACTACATTTCGACGTTGCATGATGGCCATCTTCTCAGACATGCTGGAACAAAGTATGGAGGTTTTCATGGATGATTTTTCTGTGTTTGGAGATTAGTTCGACCACTACTTGTAAAATCTGGAAAATGTGTTATAAATGTGTGAAGATACCAACATGGTACTCAACTGGGAGAAATGCCACTTCATGGTGCAGGAAGGCATTGTCCTGGGACATTGGATCTCACAAAAGGGAATTGAGATAGACAAAGCAAAGATTGAGACAATTGAAAAACTACCTCCATCATCATCCGTCAAAGGGATTCAGAGTTTTCTCGGACATGCAGGCTTTTACAAGAGATCTATCAAAGACTTCTCCAAGATTGCTAAACCTCTGTGCAATCTTCTGGAGAAAGATGTGCCTTTCAACTTCACCAAAGAATGCCACGAAACTTTTGAGATCTTAAAACAGAAGCTGGTCTCTGCCCCCATCATAGTAGCACCGGACTTGACCCTTCCATTTGAGGTAATGTACGATGCTAGTGATTTTACTGTAGGTGCAGTCTTAAGACAACGCAAAGTAAAAAAATTTCATACCATTTACTACTCCAGCAGAACTCTGAATGAAGCACAATCAACTACACAACCACTGAAAAGGAGTTGCTCGCAGTTGTATTTGCTTTTGATAAATTCTGCTCCTATTTGCTGGGTCCCAAAGTGGTACTCTACACAGATCATTCAACAATTAAAAACCTAATCGCGAAGAAAGATGCCAAACCCAGATTGATCCGTTGGGTGCTTATACTACAAGAATTTGACGTGGAGATCCGAGACAGGAAAGTGACAGAAAACCAAGTGGCAGATCACATATTGAGGCTCGAGAATGAAGAAACAGCTGACAATGAACTGACAATAAAAGGAACTTTTCCTGATGAACAGATGTTTTCCATGAAACAGCAGGATGTCCCTTGGTATGCTGACTATATAAATTACATAGTATCGGGAAAATGGCCATTGGAATAGACACATCAGCTACAGAAGAAATTCTTCAAGGAAGTCAAACATTATGTCTGGGATGAGCCATACATGTTCAAACGTCGTGCTAATCAATTACTGAGACGTTGTGTTCCACGTGAGGAGGTCAATAGTGTCTTGCAGCACTCTCATTCATCACCATACGACGGACACTTTAGCGGAAATAAAACTGCAGCCAAAGTCCTACAATCAGGTTTGTTCTGGCCCACTCTGTTTAAAGATGCTTACTTATTTGCTCTTCAATGTGACAGGTGCCAGAGAACGGGAAATATATCGAGGAGAAATGAAGGACCTCTGCAAAAAATTCTAGAAGTGGAGATATTTGATGTATGGGGGATTGATTTTATGGGACCCTTTGTTCCATCATTCAGAAACATGTACATACTAGTTGAGGTAGACTACATCTCCAAATGGGTTGAAGCAATAGTACTGCCATCAAATGATTCAAAACTGGTGATAAAATTCCTTAAAAAGAATATTTTCACTCGCTTCGGAATACCTCGAGCAATTATCAGTGATGGTGGCACACATTTCTACAACAGATACTTTGATGCACTCTTATCCAAATACAGAGTTACTCATAAAGTTGTTGATAAATGGTAAATCTTTCATTATTTCCCACTCATTTAATTTAATATTTTGTATAGTTTCTTGAGTTTTGTGAATATTTTGATGTGTTTTGTGTTATTTTATAGATAAATAAAGTTTCAGGACATTCTGGAGGTGATTTGGAGCAAAACATTGAAAATTGGCAAAAAGAGCAAAATGGTAATTTATCCGCGTCACGACGCCAAGACCCTACGCGTCGCGACGCCTAAAGTGAACCGGTCATGCTAACGTACGTCGAGGGACACGTGCAGAATCTGAGAAATTGGACTTGCTAAAATGCACCGACCTTGCTAACGTGCGCCGTGCCACGTGTCATCATCATAGAAGATATGCTAAAATGCGCCGGCTACCACGTGTCGAAATCTCACTGGACCAAAGCAAGTGCGTGCCACATGTCAATCTCTCATTGGACCGCATATTGGACAAATCACATGTTGCCACGTGTCGACCTCTCATTTGACCAATCCTAAGCGCGTTCCACGTGTCAACTTTTCATTGGACCCAAAACTTAGCCAATCACCGCGTGCCACGTATCGTCTTATCATTGCACCATCTTCACCGCGTGACACGTGTCATCACCAGATTCTACCGACAGAACACTCGTGGACCAAAACCGCGTGCTGGCGTCGCGACGCCAAGACCCTACGCGTCGCGACGCTAGAAGCCGAAACTGCCTATAAATTTAGCTCATTTTCACTTCATTTGGTGTGCTTTCCTTGAGATTTTTTCCCTGATTTCATAGGAAGCATCTAGTTTTGTAATAATAAAATTATGTTTTTTTATTTTTAGTTTTTATTACAGCTTTTTATTTATTTACTTTATGTTTTGTAGTTAAATTTCCGCTGGGGTAAAATGTGAAACCTTTAATATAATTATCTAGGTAAATCTCACTTAATTATAATTTAATCGGATTAATTAATGTCAGACTTTATTACCGCCTATATGGTCGGGTTAAATATAAATTACTTTACCGCCTATATGGCTAGTCTTTATGTAACAGATAATTACCTCCTATATGGCTGGTGTAATTGGACTAAATGGATTACCGCCTATATTGCTGGTTTTAAATATTTAACATGATTAATTTCTGAGAAAACAGAACAGAACAGAAAATAATTTTATTTTATAATAAGTGAGATTCCTAGATAAGAAATATTAAATGTGGATCCTCTAACCCCAGCATTTATTTTATTCTAGGGAAGTGATGAAACACAATATCCACACTTATAATTGATTTTCTTTTTATGGGTAATTTTTTAGATTGTTTATTGAGTCTTAAGCTTAATGCTTCTTGTTAATTGGCCATTAATAAGATTGATATGGTAAACTTAAAATGAACTAGACATAGGGATTTTAGGTCTCAGCCTTAGATTCAATAGCCCACGATCTTCCTTGAGGATAGATAACCCTTTAATAGATTTCCTTACAGGATAGACATATACCTGTCGGGCGGGGGTAGCCATAATTGGAACTTGGTCTTAATGAATCCAGGTATTTGGTTGACATAGACATATGGTTCAATTGGGTTATACTGGGTATTTGCGTCTAGTGATAGAGAGAGAAAGCTGACCGGTTGTTTGACTATTGAGAGAATTGTAACGGGCTAGTGTAAAATCTGAGGTGTTATAAACACTTTGTAAGTTAATTATCCCACTTATAGATGGAGTCGGTCTTGACTCCGAGGAGTAATAAAACACACCTTTTTTCTCCTGTGGACGTAGGTTGGAGCAACTATCTCTTGAACCACGTAAATAATTGCCTCTATGATTTATCTATCTGGTTGTTGAGTTTGTATTTGGTTCCCTACTAACCAAACAAATTCAATGCTGATGGAGGTTTGTTCGAGGGGTTAATTTCCCATATTACTCTTTAAACAAAAAATAGCCGTCAATAATATTCTATCCATAATTATTGATAATAAAAATAATATTAAAAAAGAAACAAAAAGGGTGATTGATGGATAGATTTAATAAAATTCTAACAAGAAATGTCTATTAATATTTGGCTTGTATAAGCTTGTGCTTCCTTAAACCTAATATGAAATAGACTTGAAAAGAGTTGATCCCCGTATATTTGTAATGCTTAATGCTTAATAAAATTTAATTAATATAAATGGATATATTTTTTTCATTTAACCTTGAATTTAAAGTAATTGACATTACAAGAGAATGTTGGATTATTGACCGATATTATCGACCGAAAATATTATATCGGTAAAAGCCTAAAAATACCAACTGTTAAAAGAATAAGAAATTTTTTGACCCAATACCGATCGTTTACCGACCGATAAATTACCGACGAACTAATCCGTCGGTATTACGTCGGAACAATACGTGCTAAGCACAAACTTAGCCTCAAGAAATGGTGCCAAGCTTTTACTATAGTCTTGCAGACTGTATTTTAAGTCGGTAAACAAAGTCATTTTACCAACCGAATAGATAGGTCGGTATTATGTCAAATTTACTGACATATTACCTATCGGTCGGTAACTGTGAAATAATTTTAATAAAAATTATAAAAATGGATATATACTGACTGAATATATATCGACCGAAATATAGGTTGGTAATATTAGGCGCCTAGCAACAATTGAGCACTAAGATATGGTGCCAAAATGAATGAATAATTCGATCGGTAAATTACTAATATAAAAACAAACTTTCCTCTTCCCATGTCTCATTGCTCAGTGTCTTCTTCATTTCCATAATTATAATCAATCTTGGTAAGTTTTTTTTCTTGCTACCATATTAATTAACAAATATATATTATGTACAAATCAAATTAATTAGGAGCTTTTATATTTAAGGATTTTGTTTTGGTGTAGTTGTATTTAGGTAAGGAAAATCAATTTAATTAGGAACTTGTATTATGAGTGTGTTGATGATTATTTTGAAGTATATATATATATATATATTATAATTTGATATGTTTATTTCTGTAACATGGTGAATTGGAAATTTTCTTCCATTTTAATTACAACATAACATAAATGAATTCAAATAGAGGGTGGATGTATGTGATGCTTAATATTGATGTCACACTTAACATGGACTTTGTGAACGGGATCTAGAATTTATTGAATATGTTATTGGTCAGTCGGCATATATGCAAGGCAGTGAGATAAGGTGTCATTGCAGAGTATGTCATCTTTGAAAGTTTAGAGAAATTGAGGAAGTTAAGTTACATATAGTGAAAAATGGATTTTTTTTTTCAGATTATTATGTATGAGATCGTCATTGGGAAACTGTTACATGTAGTGCGTTCGAGTAGTTCACATACATCACGTCAACATTGATGGAAACAAAAGTTATAAATCCATATCACCAAATGATTTATGATGCTGCTGACCTAGCTTTGTTAATAATGACTACAATTTTTTGATGGAGCTGGGTATAATTCTCATACAAATAATCTGGAGGAATCCTCTAATCCTTATCCATAGAATTTTTATAAGATGTTGAATTCTTTAGATACAGAGTTGTGGTCGGGGTGTGAAAAATATTCACAGTTGTCAGCGGTAGCTCGATGTTTGAATATGAAATCTGAGCAACGTCAGTTAGAAAATGCATTTAATGATTGGGTATAATTCATTAGAGAGGTGTTCAAGAAGACAATACAATGGTGGATAATATTTACAGTACGAAAAAGTTAGTTCAGGGCATTGGACTGCCTGTTGAAAAAATTGATTGTTGTAGTAATGGTTGCATGATATACTGGGATGATGATGTTACATTGACAATGTGTAAATTATGTTCTCAACCCAGATTTAAGAACAAAAGAGGATCAACTAGACATAATAAGGTGTCGTGTTAGAAGATGTATTATATTCCTTTGATCATAAGGTTGCAACGATTATATGCTTCAACGGTAACAGCCAATCACATGAGATGGCACAATGAGCATGAACACGAAGAAGGCGTTATGTGTCATCCATCTGACTCGAAGGCATGGAAGCATTTTAGCCACACTCATCCTTCATTTGCGTATGAAAGCCGTAAGGTTAGATTGTGATTGTGCACTGATGGTTTTCAACCTTTCGGCCAATCGGGACAACAATATTCTTCATAGCCAGTCATAGTCACTCTGTACAATTTTTCAGTTTGGATGTGCATGAAAGAGCAGTATATGTTCTTATCATTAATTATTCTACGGCCTCAGAATCTAAAAAATATAGATATTTACCTCCAGCCTTTGATAGTTGAACTACAACTATTATGAGATGTGGGTGTACAGACATATGATGTATCTTGAAAGAAAAACTTCAACTTGAGAGTTGTACTGATGTGGACAATTATTAATTTTCCAGCTTACTCGATGCTGTTAGATTGGATTACATCTGGAAAATTGGCTTGTCCTTACTATATGGAGAATACACATGTATTCTTGCTCCCAAGTAGTCGAAAGACTTCATGGTTTCATAATCACCATAAGTTTCTTCGGCCTAATTATCAATTCAGACGCAACAGAACTCATTTATATAGGAATACTACAAAATACTCAACACAACCATCAATTAGGACAAGAGAAGAACTATTTCAGCAGTTTGATGAGCTAGGGTTGAGAAAGGTTATTGAACTTAAAGTTGATGAGATTAATGATGGTCCAATATGTAAGTATTCTGGGTGGAAGAAAAGAAACATCTTCTGGGATTTATCGTACTGAAGTTCTAACTTGATCAGGCATAATCTCGATGTGATGCACATTAAGAAAAATATATTCGAAAATGTGTTCAACACTGTGATGGATGTGAAGAGAAAGACTCAATATACTGCCAAAGCAAGGGAAGACACAATGTTATTATGCAACCGACTGGAGTTTCAAATGCATGCAGATTCCAGAAAATATCCTAAAGCATGTTACACATTGTATAGAAATCAAAAAATGTTTTATGAAAATGGTTAAAAAAACTCAAGTTCCCAGATGGTTATATTTGGAATATGGGACGATTTTTAGATATACAAAAGTATAAGTTATTTGGGTTGAAGAGTCATGAATGCCTTGTATTTATGCAAAGGTTAATACCAATTGCATTTCGTGAATTACTTCCAAATCATGTTTGGCAGGCCTTACAGAGTTATGTTTATTTTTCAAAGACTTAACATCAATTACTGTTAAAGTGGCTGAGATGAAAAGACTTGAGGAAGAGATCATAATCATTCTATGCAAATTAGAGAGTATTTTCCCTCCAGCCTTCTTCGATTCTATGGAACATTTTCCGGTACACCTGTCGTATGAAGCAAAAATAGCTAGACTCGTGCAATACCGATGGATGTATCTATTTGATAGGTAACAATCTTACTTATTATTATTTCAATAGAGTTTTTGATTGTATATTTTTTAAGTTATTGTTTTATCAGATACTTTCGACATTTAAAGCATAATGTCAAAAATAAAGCAAAAGTCGAGGGTTCCATTTGTAATGAGTATATAGTTGAGGAAGTATCAACATTTTATTTTCTTGTTTCTCTATGTGCATTAGTGTGTGTGATGGAAACCCTTATTATATCTTGAGCTTGTATTTCACATACACGTTTTTATGTCTTGAAGCTTGTCGCATGTATGCATTTTTTGGACTAGTAATCTAATCTCTGTCATACTTAGATCACTAAATATGGTGATATTTGACTAGATGATCTTATGTTATCCCTTGTAAAAGGAAAAAAATAGTTTAAATGAGTCTCAAGTGCTAAAGAGCCAATCGGCCAAATTCAAAAGATTAAGGCAAAAATTCTTCACTCAAAAGAGTTTATTTAAGAGCTCGTATTTAGGAGGAGAATATTATAACATGCAACCAATGTTTCTTTTTTAAGTCCTAGTGGTACTGAGTTTGAACACCTATTTTTGGATTTGGTGTGTCATGAGATGTGACTTCTTTGGTTGTGTCTCGCTCATAAAATAAAGTCTTAAGCCTTGACTTGTTGTGCACTTATTTTTCACAAAAGTTTTGCTATGATTGGGTGTTTATCTCATATGCATACATGTATTCTTGAGTATGACCAAAAATATTTCATATTATCTTATGTTATAAACAGCTGAGTACTAACTAGACATCAATGTACTTGATTATAATGTCGTTTTAAGTCATTTTTGACTTATTTCTTTTTTATTTTTTTACTCATTGTGTGTTTCATGTCATTTCATATTACATTTCATTTAGCATTGCATAATTGTGAGTTTTTTCGTTTACTTCCCATATGTTCATTTTGCTAACTGAGTATGGCTGTTAGTGAGAAAGTTAAGTTTGTATATTCTCTTGCATGCTACTTTTAATTGGTATATATATATATATATATGATAAGTGCGGTTTATACCCACTTATTCCTGTATTTTTAGCTTATTATCTTGTTAGATTCCGTATTATTTAATATATTTGTAGTTTGTTTTATGTTTTATTTGTACGAAGCATTGTAACATGGATCTTGGGGCAAATTGACTTATTTTGGGACCATACGGATACATCGGAAGCACGCGGGAAGAGCGAAAACACAGAATCGGCAAGCCAGAAAAATAAACTGGCACCGCAGCGCCCAACTTCAGGCACCGCGGTGCCTCCTCAGCATCACACTTAGTAACATCCCGTGAGTTTGGCACCGCGGTGCCCACTTTCCGGACTCCAAGGCTTTATTATAAATACACAAGCTCGTCCAAAACCCTAAAGAGAGGCTAATACACAACATAAAGACACAAAACAAGAGGAGACGAAGGCGGTGATGAAGGCGAAGACGGTGACGTCCGAAGAGGAAAGGATTCAATTCAGGTTTAATCATCTAGTTTCTTTTTTTAACTCTAATGATTTCAAATATGTTCATGATATTATTTTTATCTTTAGTCATGAACTAACTCCATAATTTTTTAGGATGATGTAACTAATGCTTGAACCTATGTATTGATTGTCAATATTGTTATGAAGTTTTATTCAGTTTATTTATATTCTTTTGCGTTTAACGTTTCTTGTTTGTTGGTCATAAATTGAGATGATGCATGTTTAGAATCTATCGCTCGAGAAAGAGAGATTTTGAATAGGATCTAGGAAAATGATTGAGTTTGTTGGACAAACTCAATATGTTATAGCAGACCTACTTGTTATTGCCTACCTCTTGAGTGCTAGGTGAACTCTTGAGGGACATGAGTATGTGATACACATTGAGATGTGTATATAATACCATGAATTGGCACTAGAGCAAGTGGGAGAAATTATTAGGGTTGGTGCTCGAAGTGCCAATTCGGATAGTATTTATGTCCGATTCATGAATACGAACAATTCTCTTTTCCATAATATTACTTAATTATGGTAGTACTTCTTGCTTTTATATACATATTCGATCTAATTACGATTAGATTGAAACTAAATATGATTTAGTGATATGTATATATTAGACAAAGACCCGATAATATATTTTGTAGTGCGCAGTTACAAAGTAGTTTGTAATTGACATTGGGAAGTGTCACTACTAGAAGTATATTATCAAATAAAGTTTCTGGTCAAGATTTACTGACAAGGGTCGGTTAGTAAAAATCCGCTAAGATCAGTACATGTCGTATATCGAGACTTGGTCCGATGGTTTATCCCAATGCACAATGAGTCTTGGGAGACTCGTATAAGTGTGTAGGTGTTTTTTATAAACACTGAATGACTCACCGAAGATTTCCTAATAGATGGTACACCAACGTCAATTGGAATCTTCTCGAGTTGAGTAGCATAATGGTCATTCGACTTGAGATACCACTGTGGATATATGAGATATCCTCCACACTTTGATGGCAGTCATGTCATCGATCTATTTAGATCAAATCTCCACATGTTCGTTGGGTGTGGACTGATGCTCATGATATCCTATGAGTATCAGATAGAATCCGTCAGTCCTGTGTACAGGTCATAGGTATCATGTACATATCTGTGATCTAATAAATCCACGACCGTGGTATACTTCGGAAGCGAGTTCCGAGTGTTATTTAAAGATCGTAAATTTGAAAATCGACTATATTATACCTTAAGAATTTGACGTTCTTATCTATATCTCCGATATAATATTGATAGCCTGTGACGAAGGGATTATACGTATGTAATGACCTCGACTTGCATAGTTTAGAGAGATTATCTGTGGTCGTCATAATTCATGAGTGGGTGAATTATGGACATGAAATTGGATTCTGTGACGGATAAACCTAAACTTAGAGAGTCTCACAATATGAAGTGTACTCATTGAGCATTTGGGTTATTCATAACACTTCACCGAATTAAATGAGTTAATTCGAATCATTTAAACGGTTAAACGAAAAATACATGCATTAAGGGCATTTCGATCAATTAATAATTAATGTGTATTTGTATTTGATACAAGATTTGATTTGATACATATCAATTAATTATCAAATGAGACTTTGACACATGCCATTAATATATGTATTTGTTATTTAATGAAAATAAAAAATATATATAATAATAATCGCATTTATTAATTATTTAAGTATTTAAATGTTAAATATATAGATAATTAAATAACTTCAATATTACATAATTGTTATGCAATATGTTTGATTATTATTGGTTACATGTGGCATGATTATATTAAGCTTAAAGTTTACAAATCGGATTTGTTAACTTAAAGCTTATTATTATTAATTAATTAGATTAATTGACCAAATGAACAAAATACCCTTATTTTTCTCCCTAAGTCGGTTTAAGCTTGATATTTAAAGAGAGAAAATTTTTGTTTTCTCTATTATTTACCTTCATGGCCGAAACCTTTACCAAAAGAAAAGCTCCCAAATTTTCTTGGAGAATCAAGGAAGAAAGTGAAGAAATCAAGAAAAAAGTTTAAGGAAATTAGGAGATTTGGAGGTAATCTTCATAACTCTTAAACTTAGAAAGTTTTTCATCTAGACAAGTTCTAGGGTTTCTACCTTTCTTATATTTTGGGGCTTTTTTATTTGGAGGATGGATTTGGAGGCTAAATACATGAGTGAAGTTAGATTGGATAATATTAATGTAATATTAGTTCAATTTTTTCATTTGATGACTTGTTGCCATTCTAGAGTGTTATGACCACTCTTGTAAATCCTAGAATTATTCTTGAGTTCTTCGTTTGTGGTGACATTGGTTGGTGTAAGTATTAATATGATTAATGTTGAGAAAATTGGATTTAAAGCATGAAAAATGATATTTTTGGTTACCAAATCAGATCTGAAATTTTTGTATTTTTGGTGATGAAAAGTATGTTGTATAAATGTACTAAATGTGTTTTGGGCATTGGAACAATTGCCGGAAATTATTTCGGAGTTGAAATATACGAAAACGGTAAAAAAAACAGCGTCAATGGGTGAGTTTCGGGCTTACTGGGTGTCCGCTGTCCAAACAGTGAATTGGCCACTGTTCGGGCAGCCCATGAACTGCCCAAATACTATTGGGGCTGACCTGGGTAGCCCTCGTGTATATTAGTTGGTCGGTTCGGACAAAAACACGTTTTATGCTACTTTACGGAAAAATATTTTTCATAAAAGTTTTGCGATGTTTCTAACCTATTTATCTCGTTATTTGATATCGAATAAATATGTTTAGGTGAAATATGAATGAATTTTTCATATTGGATATTGAATAATTTATTTGGTAAATTTAAAAAGTTTTAAAGTTACAATTTTGCCCGAACAGCGCGCTTCCGATGCTCCCGCGCTAAAACACCAACACTTAGACCCAGTATATAGGAAGCTTCACCCATGTCTTTCATGGAGAAGTTCTTGTAAAAGTTGGCTTTCACATTTTTCATCAATCCTATATCATTTCCAATGATAAGGATGTCATCTACATATAATATTGGGAAAACTATCATGCTCTCGCTCACTTTCTTATAAACACACAGTTCTTCCTCATTCTTGATAAATCCAGATAATCTATTTATCTCATCAAAATGACGATTCCAGCTTCAGGATGTATGTTTAAGTCCATAAATAGACTTTTGGAGCTTACAAACCAAGTTTGAAGTCTCACTGGATACGAATCCCTCTGGTTGTTCCATATCGATATCCTCATAAAGGAATCCATTTAGGAAAGCGATTTTCACATCTATCTGCCATATCTCATAATCATGATATGCAGCAATGGCTAAAAGAATCCTAATAGTTTTTAGCATAGTTACTGGTGAAAACTTTTCCTCATAGTCAATCCCAGGACGTTGAGTGTAATCTTTCACTACCAGTCGGGCCTTAAAGGTTTCCACATTTCCTTTGGGCCCTCATTTCCTTTTGTAAACCCATTTACAACCAATAGGTTTAACTCCTTCAGGAAGTTCAACTAAGTCCCAGACTTGATTGTCATGCATAGAATCCATCTCGAATTTCATGGCTTCCTATCATTTGAATCGATATCCAATATCGCTTCTTTATACGTAGTCAGATCTATTTCCTCCAAGAGAAGAACATCAAGGCTCACATTAGATGTTAAAAACAATCTCTCAGGAGGCTTTGATATTCTATTCGACTTACGTAAAACCTGTGTTGTAGATCCTTCACCTAGTTGGATCTCTGGTTTTATCTCAGATTCCTTACTGTTGGGATCAAACTCATCAAGTTCAATCTTTCTACAATTCTCAATTTCTCTCAAAAATTCATTTTCAAGAAAAGTGGAAAAACGAACAACAAATACATTTCGTTGCTCAGAATCATAGAATTGATATCCCAAAGGGTTTTTCAGGATATCCAACAAACCTATATTTATACCCCATTGATGCTAGTTTATCTCGCTATGTAACTCTAACGTATGCAGGACAATTCCAAATCCTTAAATATCTAAGACTTGGATTTCAACCGAACCATATTTGATATGAGTTTGTAGAAACAGTTTTCGATGGAACCCTATTAAGTATGTGGGCAACAGTAAGTAAAACATAACCCCAAAGGTAATATGGAAGATCTGTATAGCTCATCATGGATCGCACCATATCCAATAAAGTATGATTTCTATGCTCAGACACACTATTATGTTGAGGTGTTCCTAGTGGGCTATATTGGGGAAGAATTCCATTCTCCCTTAAATAAATTATGAATTCATCACTCATGTATTCACCATCTCAATCTAATCCAAGACACTTGATGAATTTACCGGTTTATTTTTCTACTTCGTTTCAGAATATTTTGAACATGTCAAATGTTTCCGATTTATGTCTCATCAAATAGACATATTCATATATTGACTTATCATCCGTGAAAGTCACGAAGTATGTTGAACCATCATGAGCGGCATGATTTAATGGACCACACACATCGCTGTGTATTAGCTCCAATAAATCTTCAGCACGGTGTCCAACACCAAGAAATGAGGCCTTTATCATCTTCCATGGGATAACTGACTCACATTTCGGATAAGGATCTAAGGTAATATTTTCAATCAAACCATCCTTAACCAATTTTGATAGACGTCTAACACCTATATGGTCCAATCTCATATGCCATAATTCAGTATTATTTAATTCAAATTTTCTACTTGTATTTTCCTCTACATTAAAGATAATTTTATATGTTTCCAAAATATAGTGAGCATTAGATAAAAAAACATTCACATATCAAATAGTTGTCTTTATCATATAAACATAAATTACCATCTTTAATGTTTATTTTATATCCATCTTCATCCAATATCGGTAGTAATATTATTCGTCTGATAAGGGGGGGTACATAATAACAGTCATGTAAATCTAATTTACATTAATTAGAGAGATCTAGAACAACTATTCCTATGGCATTGACATCCAATGTCTCGTCATTGCCAACTCTAAGATGAATCTCTCATTTGTTCAGCTTTGTTTTGACCATCATGATTTGCATGGAGTTGCAAATATGAGTAGGACTGCAAGTGTCTAACACTCATCCATTATTTACATCTAAGGCTAATGAGATGTCAATAATAGGAAAAATATAAAACGTTGAGGGTCCTACCTTTCCTTTCAGTTCTGGACAGTCATTCTTCCAGTTTCCAGACTTCTTACAGTGTAGACATTCATCACGAGCTACATGCGGTCTTAGTTTTGCGTTTCTTGGAGTTTTACTTTGAAATCTTATTCTATCTCATTTTGATTTTCTTAGACTTTTTAGAAGTCTTTGAAGAGCTTGCTCCATCATGAAGGTACGAAATATGATTGCTCTTTTTCAAATCATGCTTCGTCGTGCCTAACATGTTATGAAGTTTTTTATAACTAGCTTGCATCGAATGCATATGGAAGTTTAACACAAAGTCGTTGTAAGTACCAGACAAATAAGACATAATCAAATTACGGCCTAGCTGTTCATCAATCACAATGTCTTATCGTTCCAAATATTAGATTTGGTCGATCATATTCAAAACATGAATGCTGACAGCTCCTTCATCTTTGAGTGTAGCATGTAATAATTCCTTAGATCTCCGATATATCTCAATTTCTTGATTTGCCTCGAACAACTCATTGAGTGTTCTCATAATGCTCCATGCATCTGGTACCTCTAGGCATATATGAGCAAATCCGGAACCATCAATTTTAAAGTGTAGGATTTCACTATAAGGTTATCATCCTTCAATTTTTCAAAAGTTTCTCGCTTTTCAGGAGTGGAGTCAGGATCGATTTCAATAGGCAATAGATTGATTGTCACATAGCTCAACTTTTCGAACTCCAAGATAAGGCGGATATTCATTTCCCATTCTAAATAGTTCTTGGCTCCTTTCAGTTTATTGGAATCCACGGCAGCCATCTACAAGACAATAATTAAAAGCTAGCAGAATATTTCTCATTTCAAAGTAAAAACAATAATTGATTATGGAATTTTAAATCTATTAGTACCCTCCCACTACTTTATGTAATTATGTAATCGCCCTTAACGGAAAAATAGAAATTTGACTATCAAAATTTCATAGCGGGAAGTGGATCCAATGACATTTACTTTATCCTCACACTATCAATGGTATTGGCCTTCATAAACTCATTAGGTATACCTCAAAGGTCAATCACATTCATGTGACTCCTAGTTTGGTCCTGAACCATTTCTTATCCTCACAATAATGACAGTATTGGATTAAGACGTATTCCAAGTGTATACTTTTCAATGTGCACTAATCAACTTCGTATGTACACCCTCACAATAATGACGGTATTGGGTGACTACGTTAACTCATCATGCTACATCTAATGTTTTAACGGAACGACCTAAGTTCCGAGCACTTATATCCTCACAATAATGACAGTCTTGGGCATAAGTAGTAATAACTCATTCATCTCCGTATTGACAAGACGGACCATCCAATAATGCTCCAACATTACTAATATTATTACTTAAATAAAATAATCACCTAATCACGGGAGATTTATGACAATCAAGTCATTAACATGCTTAGGTCAAAATTAAAATTTTAATTTAAAACATGCATTGCATATCCAATATGACTTATCCATAATTAAATTAAAATTGGCGTGGCATATATTTAAAACACATGTGTTGTGTGATAAAGACCTGCGCTGATACCATTCTGTTAGGGCAGATGTGGAACCTCTAAGGTCAGATCGGAGCCCCGCATAATAAAAGTGGGTCTAACCCATGGATATCTAGCATGAGTGTATTTTAAAATATATTATGTAAAACTACATTGAGTTTCGAGTTCGCAGAACAAAACGAGGACCAAAACAGAATCCGGAAACTCCTGAACGAAGAAAATGAAGTTTCAGTGTTCATCAGCCATGCGCGTCACGACGCGGAGGCTTGGGCGTCGAGACATCCCAAACTATGAGAGCAACTACGAGAGATGAACGTCTCATCATCGCGACATAAAAGGGTGGGAGTCGCGATGCTCCTAGGTCTTATGCTCGATGTCACGATGCTGGAAGGTCAAAGTCTTGACGCTTCCCTATGTAAAATATTAGCATAGAGTATTCTAAATTTCTTATAATACTTCAATACAACTAAAATCTAATTTTAGCATCAAAACCATCATCAACACATTATAAAACTAATATACATGTATTCTAAATACATAAAAGCATTGTTTGAATCAAAACATAAATCAAAATAGAATCCCACAATGAAATGACTCATGAACAATTCTAGGTCACTCAAATGTGGTCAAGTAATTCTAGAATGGTAGCCATTGCTCGAAGCTTTAGCATGGGTATATTTTAAAATATATTATGTAAAACTACATTGAGTTTCGAGTTCACAGAACAAAACGAGGACCAAAACAGAATCCGAAAACTCCTGAACGGAGAAAATGAAGTTTCAGTGTTCATCAGCCCTGCGAGTCACGACACAGAGGCTTGGGCGTCGAGACATCCCAAACTACGAGAGCAACTACGAGAGATGAAGGTCTCATCATCGCGACATAAAAGGGTGGGAGTCCCGATGCTCCTAGGTCTGATGCTCGGTGTCACGACGCTAGAAGGTCAAAGTCGTGACCCTTCCCTATGTAAAATATTAGCAGAGAGTATTCTAAATTTCTTCTAATACTTCAAAACACCTAAAATCCAATTTTAGCATCAAAACCATCATCAACACATGTTATACAACTAACATACATGTATTCTAAATACATATATGCATTGTTTGAATCGAAACATAAATCAAAATAGAATCTCACAATGAAATGACTCATAAACAATTCTAGGTCACTCAAAGGTGGTCAAGTGATTCTAGAATGGTAGCCATTGCTCGAAGCTTTAATCTACAGTTCCAAACTTTTATTAATTGTTCCATGACTAACATGAACGTCTTTGACCCAATTACAAGCATATTGTGTTTATACTTCCAAAGCATCATAACACAATTTATTAGCCTAATTTCAATTTTTAAGATATGTTTTTATGCATCCAATATATAATTCATCATTATATGTCTCACTAATGAAAAACTCATTAATCAATAACATAGCGTAGGAGAAGATCAAACTTACCTAGCAAGCTTGATACAAAGATCCAATCTCCTTCTCCATGTTGAAATGGTTGAATAACTTCCAAGGTTTAGCAAGCTTGACTCCAAGATCCAATCTTGATTCCAATGTTAGAAAGCTTCACTCCAAGATTCAATCTTGATTTCTCCTTATTTAAATATTGTAGAGATCTTCCAAAGCTTCTCTAAAGACTTCTCTAACTTAGGCTAATTTCTCTAACACTTGCTTGTTTTAGCTTTCTTAAGCTTGATTAAAACATTTGCTCAAGCTTGCTATTTATAACAAAACTTAGGCAATTTTTAATTTATAAAAGTTTTAATCAACTTTTATATTGGTTTAATCCCATTTTTCCAAATATGTATAATTAGGTATGACTAATCACCTTTGTCTACCACTTTGTTTAATCCAATTAAATCAAGATAAAGTTTAATTAATGAATTAATTACATGTCTACCACTTAGATTTAATCCAATTAAATCAAGCCAAATACACATATAATTACATATTTGTAATTACCAAAATATCCTCAAATGGTATAGATATTTATGAAATTTTAATTAAGCCATTGTGTAATTTTGGATTAATCCAATTAGGTCAAAGTAAATAATCAATATTATCCAATAACACTTGATTATCTTGGTTGATAATTATAATATCGAATATTATTTATTATAAAAAATTATCAGCTACCCAAGTGCTTAACGAGTACACTTCATATTGTAGGACTCTCTAAGTCCAGACAAGTACATCATATAAGCCTAGCTAATATGTACGTAATTCGGACACTTCCGAATTCTCGAAGAACACGAATGACCTTTATGAACTATACAAGTCGAGGTCATCACATATATTTATCAATCCCTCCGTCGTAGGCTATCCGAGTTGTCCTTAGGAAATATAGAATACACCGTTAAGTTTTCGAGGCGCACATCTCATGTCGACATGTCCACAATTCTTTACAACTAATGTGATCCACCCTACGTGATCGGCTTTGGCTAAAGTCTTAGGAATCATGACTTACTCACATGGATACCTAAATCATTTATGGTACACATACGGACCGACATATCATATCTTGATATGCACTTGATTAACGAGTGCATCGGTCCACACCCAACGAACATCTAGAGGCCAAACCATGAAAGATTTCTTATATACATAGCATCAAAGTGTGGAGGATCTCACACAAAATCAATGCTATCCTATAGTCAAAGGATCAGATATGCTACTCGACTAGATGAGATTCCTATTGACGGTGGTGTGTACTTCCAACTATTAGGAATCGCTTGTGAGTCAGTCAGTATTCGGTCCAACGAATATCCACATGTTTATACGAGCTTCGTAAGCTCATGGTACATCAGGTTAAACCATTGGAACTCCAAATCCAATATATGACATGTGTTAATATTCTAGGTTATAGAAATTCGACCGTATTCCAAAATCAACGATTATGAATATTTTCTTTTAAGAATAATTTATAATAGTAATACTATCCCATTGTCGGACCATATAATGTCCAATATTACTACAAGACTATTCTAAGGTCGATGTCATTCTTAACATATTTATACATCAATCTAATATGCATAATGACATTACCATTAAAAAGGTATGAAATGAAAATATAGTTATTTTATTAATAAATAATAAAATGTACAATACATTATTCAGATTGTCGCTCTAAGCACCAACTCCAACACATCTTTTATGAAGTTTCCGACATCAACTCACCAACTCATTGATACCGAGAACTATGGGACATATGTTGATGATGATTTTTTACCCTAAGGAAGATTCAAATGCTGATGAGGGGCAAAATTTACTATATACTTAGCCAAAATGGATAATATTGGCCTAAGGGCCCGAAGAGACAGACAAAATTTGATAGAAAAACTC
>SKCR01052992.1:0-49024 GCA_019454045.1 Zanthoxylum bungeanum | reverse complement strand
GGCCTACACAGATTTCCACGCGCCATCCACGCGCCACAGGAGTGGCTCACGCGCATCCACGCGCCGGCCACAGGCTCCCACTCGCCCTCACGCGCGGCCAGCCTCAGGTAACTTTCACGCATCTATGTTAAAGACGCAGACGACTTGTCGTCTATCTTCTATCCGGATGACATGTCGGTTAAGCCCATTATTCGCGTACGACTTGTCGTATAATATTCGGACGACTTGTCATCCTTTTTTCTAAAGACCGGATGACATGTAGTACGACTATTCTGGGAGTGTTTTTCTGGGTAAAAACAGATTCATCTAGCCAACTTCTAGGGTCCATATCTTTCTCAATTTTAATCCAAATTAAGCAAATGATATACCAAATTGAAGATCTCATAACCTAGTTTTCAAAACATATTTGAACATGCGATTATCAATTTTCTACAGAGAGTTATTATGGCCCAAAGTTGGAAGAAAATCATTTTTGTAAAAACAAAAAACAGAAGCATTTTCAACATTTTTTTATGCATGTTCATGCAATTTTTGTGTAATCTAACTAGAATACATGTATTTAAGCTACTGATACCAATGTTAGGAAACATAATCCCTAATATATTTACATGTTTGTCCTCTTAGGATCTAACCATACATGTATTACTAGTCCTAGATTTATTTACATGCTAATTGAAATAAATCTATATTAACCACAACACAATTGCATACCTTTTAATCTTGTAGAGACCACTTAATCAAACTTAATTGATTGCTTAACTCAATAAGCAAATTGTCTTATTTATATGAGGGAAAACAAATCACTATGTCATCACATGCATTGATTACTATTAATCACATTATTAGGATGCATAATGACCTTTTCTAACCCTTACAAAAATGTTAACATCATGGGTGTACCATATGTTCCCCATTTAACATTTCACTAATTGTTGTTACTTAACAACTCTTGTTGTTACTTAATTATTTGATTAACAACTCTTGTTATTTACTTAATAATGATATCATTACTAATTGTTGTTATTTAACAACACCAAATAATTAACTTAATAATTTCCAACATGAAATTATTACTAATTGTTGTTATTTAACAACACCAAATAATTAACTTAATAATTTCCAACATGAAATTATTACTAATTGTTGTTATTTAACAACACCAAATAATTAATAACAATTAATTTCCAACAATATATATATATTTTATTTTAGAAAAATAACAAATTTAGAGGAGGGGAAAAATGAAAAGTTAGAGGATGCATAATATGGAAATTAAAAGGTTAGATGTTATGATTGAAGATGTTCATTTTTTTTTTGAAATCGTTGGAAATCCCACTGCCAAATCATCCCTTTCGGGTTTTAATGGAGCATGTAAAATTTCCGGTTGTCCCAGGTTCTTACAAGAAACGCACTCTCTGGATTTGAACCCAGTATCTCAATCCTGAGCCGTACACTACTAAGTCACGTCCATTGAGGACGATTGAAGAAGTTCATGCAAAAACTAAAAAAGAAAAGTTTTAATTAACTCACATTTTAATTGATTTTTTGTTTTATAAAATGAAGAATTTGGACGAGTTGAAAAAAAATGAAAGGTTAGATTTATGATAATGAAAGATGAAAAGATGGAAATTCGAAAAGGTAAAGGTTAAAATACAAAAATCAAAAGGATTTGAAAAGGCACGAAAATCTAAAATTTTTCTTTTTTCACCTTTAAAATATGGAAAAACACGAAATCAAAAGCCTAATGAGATAAAACAAAAATACTAAAAAAATAAAATATGAAAAACGAAAAGATTATGAGAGATACAAAGATCCGAATCTAAAACGATAAAATTAATATGAATTAAAATGTACTTTTAAACATTGTAAACACCTATTTCAATGTAGTAATCTTAGATAATTAATTCTAAAAATTATTTTAACGTGAATGATCAACGAATCACAACTAATAAGATGAATTAACCATATTTATACTTTATGAGATGAACCTCACACATTGTGCGAGTCAGTAGCTAGTAAAATAAAATGATTAAAAATCGAACTTTTGTTTTCACGTTTAAGTATTAATCATTTTACCGTATATTATTGTGGGATAAAATGAAATGATTTGTGAAAAATTAACAAAAGTGAATGGGTGAAAATTTCAACTTCAAAGTAATCTCTGTGGTGTTCTCACTATAAAAAATAAGATTTTTAACGTCGAAAAATATGGACGTTAAAGTATAAAATTTTGACGTTAAAGGTATTAGCATCAAAAATTTTCGACGCTAAAACGTGGACGAGAAAGACAATTAGCGTCGAAATAAAAAATTTCGACGCTAAACGTCAAAAATATTTCAACGATAAATTGTAATTTTCGACGCTAAAGCACGTATTTGACATCGAATAGTTTCGACGTTGACATTTAGCGTCGAATATTTTGACGCTAAAGGTGATATAATATTAAGAAATATATATTATTTTATTATCTTTAGCGTCGAAATATTTCGACGCTAAAGGGTATAAGAAAATTATTATTACAAATTAATTTCAAACTAATTTCATTACAAAAGTAATTAAATTTGTTATAAAAAATTATTACGAATTTGTTATTAAAAAATTATAATAATGATATTTTTATTGATATAAAAATAAAATTATAAATTTTATCACAAAATATATATATAAAATAATAAACAAAATGATAAAATACAATTTTCTATATATTTTCTCCATCTTCACTTTCATATTTGTCATCCACTTTCATTTATTTTCCATTTCATCAGCTTCACTATCCATTTCATCATCTTCATATTCCCCAACAAAAAAAAAAATAGATATTAATATAAAATACAAAAAATCAAACACACTTAAGGAAAAAAGAATTTTAGAGAGGAAATAAGAGTATGAGAGAAAGAAAGTGAGAATAGGAGAAATAAAAGAGTAAAGAAAAAAGTAACATTTAGCGACGAAATAGGTTTTCGTCGTTAAATGTCTTCAAATAATAAGAATTATTTCCTCCAAAAATTTGATATTTATCATCGAAATTTTTGACTTTTAGCTTCGAAAATTCGTCGCTAAATGTCAAAAATTTAAATCTAATTATATTAGGGGATAAATTCAAAATTTAGAAAGCGGGAATTCGAAAAATTTAAATTTACCCTTTAGCGTCAAAAATTCGTTGTTAAATGTTAAAAATTTAAATCTAACTTTATTACGTGATAAATTCAAATTTTAGAAGGGGGAATTCGAAAAATTTAAAATTAACGTTTAGCGTCGAAAATTAAATTCGACGCGAAAGGGTGGACCTTTTAGTGTCCAAAAAAAATTTTGACGCTAAAATGTTCACCCTTTTAGCGCCGAAATAAAAATTTGACGCTAAAGCGTCAACCCTTTAGCGTCAAACAGTTATTTCGACCCTAAAAGGTTCACCCTTTAGCGTCGAATTTCTATTTCGACATTAAACGATCCACCCTTTAGCGTCGAATTTCTATTTCGACGCTAAAAGGTCCACCCTTTAGCGTCGAAATTTTTTTGGATGCTAAAGTGTCACATTTTAACGTCGAAATTTAAATTTGACGCTAAAGAGTTTAATTCATCCGTGCAACAATCCAATAATCCATTATCACACGTGCTAAAATATTAAAAAATAACTAAAAAGATGGATATTAAATCATACATGTCATTTACTAATTTATTGATGATACCACGTCAACTGTGATTCCGTTATACCAAAAAATTACTCCAGATGAAGAATACAAAAATAAATCCCTTCTAAAAAAAATCAATAGACATTTAAGGGTATATTGGTAATCATATGACTGGCGGACCTCCATTTGCCCGGATTATGTACGACCTCTGTTTCCATTTGGACGCTCTTTTCCATATTTGCCCCTAGGTTATAAATGTGACTCTCTTCGTTTGCGTCAAAAACCAGTAAACCACAACGAAACCCTAACCGAATCCAAATCGGGTCTCTGCAACTCGGCATTGGATACTCACCGTACGCTCGAAAACCCTAATTATCTTGTTTCCTTTATTATTTTATTTACTTTTAATTCGTAAATTCTAATTTTCTGGGTCTAATTTAAAAATTCCTAATGCTTAACGGTCTCCTCGTAAAAATTCCGATCCAAGACCCATCGGGTCCCTAATTGGTCATTTGACCCAATCGGTTATAACCCGTTTCATGTCGGTTGGGTCTCTCGGGTTGTGTCCGACCATATAAGGTTGCGTAGCGGAGAAGCCGGGTTTCCTGTAACGTTACTGTTCTCCGACAGTCCGTATTTTACGGGTCGACCCGTACCCGTTATGCTCGCTTCATATCTGCGCTTGACTGTTATATTTTTTTTTTTAGTCTCTGTTTAGTGTATTGTGGGTCTAATTTGGTTAATTTGCAATTAACTGAATTATTGTCTGCTCACATTAATAATATTGGATAATGCATTTGTCAATTTGATTTATGCATTCTTGCTTGTATTGCCATGTGAAATTGAAGCAATTTGTGTAATTGTGGTTTCATTTTAGATGTTTCAAGGAGAATTGACTTTAGGCCTAGCCATGTTAGCAAAATAAGGTATTATGTTTAGAATTTTGGTTCAGATAAACTGCTTGTTGGGTGATGAACTTCTTTAATATGGTGGCTTAATGTGGCTTCTGGAAACACCTTCAATTGTGTAATATATATATATTTTTTCAATTAAATCTTAACTAGTTTATATTTTTCGATGGCTTAGGTAGCCCCAACTCCATAATATGATCAGCTATAGTAAACACTTTAGTCTTACATAGTGGGATTGTAGTTTTTAGCAAATTTATTGTATCGAGCGGCGAAGTCATTGAAGCTTAATGATACTGATTTAATCTTTTTCTTTCAAATGATTTGATTTTTATGTTATTTTGGGAAATTTGGGGCTATAATAATCTCCATTGCATCGATTTAAGCTATTAAGGCTAACTGAATATAGATGTAAACAAATTCAAGATGCGTATACTTGAAGAAGATGCTAGGGAAACACATTGAGTGCATAGGAAATTCTAGTACCATAGGGGATTTGAGATAAAAAAAAAAAAAACCTAATGAAAGGGAAGCTCTTGTTTGTAGGAAGTACAAAACACAATATTATCCAATAGTCTTATGTAGGCTAAGACTCAGACCACTGCACTTCATTAAAGGTCAGCATAGGCGACCCTCATCAGACGCACGCCTTACAAAAATGGACGAGAAAACCTACCCAAATTAACCGACCCAATCCGAAATAAATTTGTATAATATTTCTTTAATAAAATAATATAGGTTTTTGGATGAGCTTTAAATTTCGACAAAAACATGAAATTATTTGTCAATATTTGTATTATTATAATTGTTTTTGATATATTTTCGATGATTTCTCTTTTTTCAGTTGACTGGATCTTATATTTTTCTTTTTGCAATTTGCGCTTCACCTTCATCAGGCGCGCATCTTATACCTTGAGGCACGCGCCTAGGCCCTATGACCCTTTCCGCCTTAGTGTGCCTTGCATCCTTAACAACACTAGATTCACGTTTAAAACATAAATCAGGTAGAATATTGTGTTTGTAGCTGTTTTTTCCATCCCATCAATTAGAGCTTGTTTTCAGCATTGATTCCATTGAATAACTTGATACCTATCAGTTACCTTTCAAATCTTTACTTGACAGTGACGCTGTGAAATTGTAAAACTTGTCCAATTTCCCTTTTTTTTTTTAGGTAATACACTGACGGTTTCTCTGACTATGACTTCAATTTGTTGACTTGGAAACATGTCAGGAAATGCTTGGAAAATTCCTTAAGCTAATGATAATATTAAAAAAAATATCCTCGAAACCCATTACTTGTGCCTGTATTCTAGTTTTTTTTCCCTTTCAATAGCATCTCTCGTCATTAATGGTTTTTACTTCTTGTTTGTCTTGATGCTTCTGTGATTCTAAATAAATTTTGTATTAGTTTTGTGGCTATGAGGTTCTTTTTTGCTACATTATGCACTTTGTTTTTGATGTTCACTCATGGTTAAAAATATCAGATTCATGCAATGGATATGTCTGATGCTGTCATAGTCAATTCGAGCAGATTGAAATCCGTTGTATGGAATGACTTTGATCGGCTGAAAAAGGGCGACATCTGTGTAGCTGTTTGTAGGCATTGTAAAAAGACACTCAGCGGATCTAGTTCTAGTGGAACATCACATTTGAGGAACCATTTAATTAGGTGTAAGAGAAGATCCAATCATGGCATACCTCAGTATTTTCCACCAAGGGGAAAGAAAAAGGAAGGAATCAATGCCCTTGCGAATTTTGATCAGGAGCAGAAAAAGGATGAAGTGCTTAACCTTGTGAAATATGAGCCAGAGCAGATGAAAGATGACAGTGCTAACCTTGGGAACAATAACTTAGATCAAAGGCGGAGTAGATATGATCTTGCTCGCATGATCATTTTACATGGCTATCCGTTGGCTATGGTTGATGATTTTGGATTCAGAGTATTTGTTAAGAATCTGCAGCCGCTTTTCGAACTTGTAACGTCTAATGCAGTTGAGGCTGATTGCATGGAAATCTATGCAAAAGAGAAACAAAAAGT
This sequence comes from Zanthoxylum bungeanum, assembly GCA_019454045.1. Lineage (NCBI taxonomy): Eukaryota > Viridiplantae > Streptophyta > Magnoliopsida > Sapindales > Rutaceae > Zanthoxylum > Zanthoxylum bungeanum. The sequence goes on along the minus strand of SKCR01052992.1, from coordinate 42,449 downwards.
TTTTCAATTGTTGGATAAACTACCGGGCAAAATCAGCGTAAGTGTTGATGTGTGGACTGCTATGGGTGACTTTGAGTATTTCTGTTTGACAGCACACTTTATTGATGCCGAATGGCAATTGAAGAGGAAGACTCTGAGTTTCATTGCAATCGATCCTTCTCAAACAGAAGACAAGCATGCAGAAGTTATCATGACATGTCTAATGGGTTGGGATATAGACCATAAGTTGTTTTCTGTGACTTTTGATAGTGGGGCTAGCAGCAACAACATTGTCTGTAGAATTAAAGACAGGCTGTCGCAGAACCGATTCATCTATTTAAATGGTCAATTATTTGATGTACGCTGTGCTGCAAATGTTGTCAATTTGATGGTTCAAGATGCTCTGGAAGCACTTTGTGATGTTACGATTAAGATCAGGGAAAGCATTCGATATGTTAAAAGTTCACAATCAATACAAGAGAAATTTAATGAACTTGCTATACAAGTTGGAATTGAGAGCCAAAAGAGTTTATGTACTAATAATCCTTCACGGTGGGACTCAACATATTCCATGCTTAAAGATGCGTTCGAGTACAGGGAGGCATTTTCTCGTCTGCAAGAACATGAGCCGGACTACAGAATGTGCCCATCTGATGTGGAGTGGGACAGAGTCAGTGCCACTATTGGCTGCTTGAAGCTCTTTGTTGAAGTTACTAATATTTTCACAAAGAGCAAGTATCTGACTGCAAACATATATTTTCCTGAGATCTGTGATATACATTTGCAGTTGATTGAATGGTGCAAAAATCCAGATGAGTACATTAGTTGTTTGGCTGTCAAAATGAGAAGCAAATTCGATGAGTATTGGGATAAATGCAACTTGGGTTTAGCAGTGGCAGCAATGTTAGATCCTCGGTTCAAGATGAAGCTGATGGAATATTACTATCCACAATTGTATGGTGATAGTGCTTCAGAGCTCATTGATGACGTTTTCGAGTGTATTAAGACTCTATACAATGAACATTTTATTGGTTCTCCATTAGCTTCTTCCCTTGACCAAGGTCACACTTGCCAAGTAAGCGGCAGTTCTAGCAGTTTGTCAAGTTTAGGAAGAGAGTCGAGGGATAGACTGATGGGTTTTGATAAATTCTTCAAAGAAACTACTCAGGGTCAAGGCTCTAAGTCGGATTTGGACAAGTACTTGGAAGAACCTCTGTTTCCTCGGAATGCTGATTTTAATGTATTGAATTGGTGGAAAGTTCATACTCCAAGGTATCCTATCTTATCTATGATGGCTCGCGATATTCTGGGAATCCCCATGTCAAAAGTTACATATGAGTCGGCATTCAACACTGGAGGGAGAGTGGTGGACCAATACCGCAGTTCACTTAGTCCACCTCTGGTGCAAGCTCTGATTTGCTCGAAAGATTGGATGCGAGAGTGAAGTACAAGTTAGATTTACTTTTTTGGAGGGTAACTTTGTCTAATTTGGATTGTTAACTGTAGTAGGTTGTCAATACTCCTTCCTTGTATCAGTTTTATCATCTGCCAGAATTGATACTCCAGATGTGTTACTGAGTTAGTTTCTAAACCAACAACACAAGCAAAAGCAAAAGCAATTATTTTTGTTAAAAAGGGGTCGAATAAATGCACGGAGTCCATTTGCAGTGTATATTGTAGAGGGCTAAAATTGATTGTCGAAGCTTGAGAATGCAAAGTTACTAGCCAACTGAGCCTGCACCCAAAAAAAAAAAAAAAATGAAGCTAAATTAGGTCAAGATGGACATACCAATCAATCCAAAATAATCTCAATGTTACCATAGTACTGTAGTGCTTTTTTACTAAGTTATCGTATAAATTTTACACCAAGCAATCCAAAATAATCTTATGTGGCAAGATAGTGACATATATATATATTATGTAACATTTATGGAATTAGGTAACGCATTCAATATTATTTAGCATCTTTCAACATCATTTTTGAAGTTCCAATATAAGCATCATCATTCTGCAAACTGCAGCATCTGTGGTGGTGGTGGTCCCTCAACCTTCATTCACACCTTAGTTGACAACAATAGTTTATTATTGCAATTTACTCTCTCTTAGTTTCCCTTAATTTGTAAATGGGAGAAAAAATAATTAAAAATTTATACCTATATATTAATTATTGTCTTCATAATGTTATCAACTTCTTAATTAATGTTTCCTCCACTACTGTTTTGATATATGTTTAGGTCAGTATATATTCCATCCTTCCGTTTTGAGTAAATTCCTTCAGTTTTAAATTCTTCTGTAAGTTTTAACCATTTTACCGTTTGATCAATTTCCTATAACCTATTGAGAGAGGTAGCTTTCAAATGTGAGACATGATCTCCATTATTTACTTCAAATTTTTTGAAGCCCCAAAAACATCATCTTCGAGAGTGTGTGTATGTTGTTGTAAAATAGAAAATTACAATGATTTATTCTGCATGGAGTCACTTTCTTTCCTATAGTTTTTATACTAATTCTTTATCCTATTGATGTCAAAAATAAAATAAAATAAAATAAAATAAAATAAATAAAATTTGGGTGTTTGAGATGAGGCTTTTTTTAATAAAATTATGATATCTGGTTTGGAGAGATTGGAAGTAGCGGCACTCAAAAACGGTAGGGGAAAAGCATTGATATACGGAATAAATGAGGATTAAAGGAGGAATGAATCACTATCAAAATAATATTGTTTTATTTTATTTATTTTTATTTATCAATTTTGTCACCGTTTAGTCTTTTTTAGTCTCTTTATTATTTCCATAGGAGAAAGTGTCATACACACATATATATTCTATGGTTTGATTAAACAAATCAGATATTGTCTGCTATGATAGTCAGAGATTGACTCAACAACTGGCATGAGTTCAAGCTCATCCAAAATATCTCTAACTAATTGAAAGAATTCATTATTTAATTATAAATACATGTTCCAGTTCTTTCAAGTTCTATCTATGTGAAATATTACACTTTTCAACCATTAAAAAGCATGCATGGTGTCGATGGACGAAAATTATGTCAAGATTTTAAGTTGAATAATAAATTTTTTTTAAAAAAGAAAAAGAAAAATGAATACACTAAGAGTATCCAAGACTTCTTCGAAAGTCATTCGTAATATTTATTGATTCCCCTATTCTTTTTTCTTCATTTTAAATATTTACTAGTTGATAACCTGCGTGATACACAACTCATATTATAAGGACATATATAATATATACTAATGTAAAAATAAATTTAATTAGGATCATATCTTCAATTATAGTTGTCCAAGTAATGTAAATTTTTTAACATTCTCTCAAATTTAAAAATGTGTCTTCTAACCTATTCTACTTTATATATTTTTATTGATGGAGAATAAAGCTTTTAGTGCATTCATAAATTTGGTTAGGTTAGAATATTTCTACAGTTAACTTAAAATTATGACTCTTAAACTTCTACAAATACATCAGTTAGAGTTAATCAAGAATGTGAAAAGTTAAACATTAATAACCCATTTGAAATAAATAGATATTTAATTAACAATTTCAATCATTGATAATTTATAAAAAAAAAGAGTTTGAAAAATTTGGGAAAATGAAATGTTGGAGATTGAAGAATGTGAAAAGTTAAATATTAATAAACGAATATACTTTTAATTAACTTGTTTTTTGAATCATTAATAATTTTGGAAAATGAAAAATTTGGAGGAGTTAGGAGAAATAAAATATTAGAGGTGGAAGAAAGTGAAGAATAAAATATTAATAACTTATTTTAAATATTAGTAATCATTTTAAATATTAATAACTCATATACTTACGTGAATAGTTTCAAAGTTAAAGACACATACGTGGACAACATAAGAAGAAAGATATTTCTAAGCTTTTATATGTTAAATAGATTTATGCCTATTTAATGATCGTGTTATTTTAATTAATCAAAGATTTACATGTAGAACTAACCAAAGATTAGTGATACTAATTGTTAGTTTTCTATTTGTTGGCAATATCCGTAACAAAATAAGTTCAATTGAATTGTAATAAGTCTTGAAGATCTCGGAGTAATTGGATTGGTATTTGGCAGACTGTGCGTGAAGGAATCAGACATGCGTTGGTGTTGCGTTCGTATTTACATTCGAACGAGTGGCGTTCGTGTCACGTTCGTATTTGGGTTCGAACGAAACTTGGCAGAAGGTTCCCGTGTGTAGTGCGTTCATCTTTCGGTTTGAACGAAACCTTCCAGTGTATTTGCGTTCGAGGTGCATTCGAGACTACGTTCGAATGAGTTTGCAGAACAACGCGCGTTTGACGCGCGTTCGACATGTGTTCTTGTGGCGTTCGAATTCCTGTGCGTAAGTAGATTATTTTGGACGCATATTTAAGTCTGTTTTACATTAAAAAAACCTTTACCTTTGTCCTACCTTTATAAATAAACATTGAGCCACTTTCACAAGGGTTGAAAACATATTATTCTAAGCCTCAAATCTCCTTATTTTTCAACCTTATTGATTTTCACCTTGAAGACTTCTTTGCTTACCATGTCTTCTATTTCTTGGTGATATTGTTCATTGTTCGATCATTAACACAAAAAACACAACCCTAACCCAATTTCCTAAGCCTTCAGAGTTCTCAAGGAGGAAGATTGGTAGTCAGAGTTCCGACGTACGAGTTCGTAGGGTTGATCCGCTCAGAGACTTCAGAGGTTCTAAAGAAGGCCGTTTGGTACAAGCCCGAGGCGTTCTTCGGGTTATTACAGTCTAGAGGTATTAGAGTCAGTATAGTTGCTTCCATAGTTCATATACCATCATTGTAATTGTTTTTCATTATAGTGAATTTTGGCTGGTAACCTAGATACCTAAAGTGATTTTTTACTTGCAAGCGTTTTCCACTTTGTTAATAAAATTATTGTGTTGATTTTGTTTACTGTATTATTTTATTTGTGTTGATTCATAATTGTTAAACTTAAGGGTGTTTGATAATAATCCATAAAAATAATAATTAGGTTTCGTCTGAATTTATTGTGTAATATTCTGCATGTAGACGCTGTAATTTGTCTTAGGTCCACAATCGAGAATTTGTTTGATGGGACACTAGCGATCCTGTAAAACAAACTTAGAGTGAGCGGGGAGTTTCTACCCACCGGTGTGGTGGGTGCCGTAGACACTCCGACGCTCAAGTCTGTAATGAAGACGGGCGGTAAATAAGGAGGGAGCAAGTCCGAGGTTACCTTGATCTCCGTTGACTGCCGTGAGGGCGGTGGGCCGGTGCTTAGAGGATGGTATACTTCCAGAGATCAAGTAAGAATGCTTCAGCTTGAATGAGTCGAGACTCTGAGTTCTGCCTCTTTTTATAAGCTATTATGATATGGGTCCCATTAATACATTAAATGCTTAACTTTTCGGTGCTAAAACGACTAATCACATGTGGGGTATTTAATCAAGGAAAAGATGTTTTTCGGTTGGGAAATGAATCAGCTGTCACGTGGGTTGACCGAAATTGGGCTTGGAAATTCAATTGGATCATCAGTCCAAACTTGGTATAGGTGCAGTTTTGGGCTCTATTTGACATAGGGCCTGAGGTGAAAAGAAAAATACGCCATTGGCCCAAATTTGGCCCGTACAGTTTATCCCATAATCTCTAAGTCAATGAATTTTTGGCTTGGAGAGTATTCGACGAGTATGTAATCTGGGGTTTGATTAAAACATGGAAGTGTACTTGGACGTTTACTTCGTTTGGACCTGTCAAAGGCCATACCATGTTGATGGAATTAAATAGATATCTGGGATGATCCTCAATCGACTAGTCTCGGAGGATGATATCGCTTGTGTTGGAGTTCTACGGCCCCGAGGATCGATTATCAAGCAAGAAATAAACATGCGAATACATCACGGAGTTGCGGAATACTCACATCGATCGTTGAGCGACGCTAGAGGCAACAAAAATTCAATTTCTGCCCACTGGAAGTCACGGCAGTGAGCTGCTGTTCTTCCTCCATTTTCAGCCATTGTTGGTCCTTCGTCATGCTCCAAGCTTCGTCAAACGATTCCAAGCTCATGGGTGGACTTCCCTATCACCTTCGCATGTCTCTCGGAGTGCTAGCTCTTGATGATTTTGCCGCAAAATCATCACACTTGCTTCCCTTCTTGCTCACGTTTTCCCAGAAAAATAGAACAAGAAATGGTCCAAGACCGTGTGTGAGAGAGAAGAAAATTGGCTCCAAATTCGTGAACCAAGAGAGAGAGTTAATGATTATTTTTAGGTTTTTGTATATCTAATACACAAACCAAAAGTCAAATACCAATAAAAAATTGTAAATGTCTTTCAAACACTCCATCAACTCACATCACTCATGAATAGTGACTTGCGTCAATCACTCAAGTGAAAGACATATATCACTTGATTGACGAATGATGTGACACTAGATGCGACTGGCGATTTGACGCTTGATTTGACTTGCGTGCCGCACTCGAATTCGAAATGTGAATGCACTCGCAAACAATCCCGGGCTCGGGTTCGCTAATTTCAAATTAACGAATTTTCCGTTGCGACGTAATTAAATCAATTTAATTAAATAATCACGCCTAGCATAATTACTATTCACGTCGCTAACGAATTACTTCTAAATTAACTCGTTCGCCCGAATTAAAATTTAATTTTAATTCAGCGTCGAAATCCAATTTCGTTTAATATATCGAATATATTAATTTAATCGATTAATTCCAAATTAATCGTTTTCTCTCTTTAAATAATATTTTATCCCAGATAAAATATCTCCGTAATTAATCCCAGATTAATTTTCTCTCTCATCTAATTAATCCCAGATTAATTAAAAGTGCGAGTCATACGTCATCGGTGAATCTTCGGGAAGCGACCAATGAGATCCCCGGATATGTTGGCAGTAAATTCGGTCGTCGGACTATCCGAACACGTAAGTACCTAATACTACGTTTGTACCGATTTACAAGACAATGTTGGCTTCTAGCAAAGCGCCATGCCTACCCAATTCTCCAGAAATATCCTTACAGGAATATAAGGATCTATATCAGGCGTAGTATACGTAGTATTGCATATTTCGATCCAGTATCGGATGATCACATGCAAGGCCTGAGGCTGGTACAATGTCTGCCCCGTACGAAGCATATATCGGATTACGAGCAACTAGTCTCTTTATTATCGGATAATCATGACCAAATCATATTATCCCGATGGTTGCAACCCTTTAGAGAACCAGTTCTGTATCCCTACGCGATCATCATCTCTATATGACTGGAGTGATACTTCCATCTTGACATCATACCCAACACACTACGATTCTCGATATACCCAGAAGAGGCGTACACAGAAACCGGTTAAAGCCCTGGATGATCAAAACCAAAGTATATTGATTGTCGCAAGTATTAGCGGAGCAAGTCTCAGGTTAAGACCAAATACACCTACCCTGATTTCGGACTTCCATAGACACATAGTCATACTACCAATGGAATTTCGAGGGGGTCTATCCAGAGCGAAGCTGTTTCTCGTACCATCGGTAAAACACAACCTCCTATTACACTTGCATGAGTATCCTATACCCAAATATATGATAACTATGTCGTTGTGCCCTCACAACACGCACAAGTGTAATACTAGTCTTTTACGTATTTATCGATTTCCAATCTCGATAATACTCTGACTAGGGATATTTAATGATTTATCCTTCGTGGACTGAAACAATCTCATATCATTCTCAATCTAGGAACAAATCATAGGGACCTCATATCATTTATACATCTAGGTGATCTAATCACAAATGATAAGAGAGCAATCTCCTTTGTCACATAGTTAATTTGTACAACAACACCATGATCTGTACAAATAGTGACGATATGGGTCATAATTGTCCAACAATCTCCCACTTGGCCTATAGCCAGTCACTCGAGTGTCTGACACTTGAACTATGTACGTTTGGCTCAAATTGCTGAGAAAAGGCTTTCGTCAGCGGATTTATATGATTATCGTCTGATGCGATTTATACGATCATCACATTGCCACGATGTATGATCCGAATGAATCAGATGAATATCAAAGTATATATCTGGATCCTTGATGAGACCATTAATCCTTTAGCCTGTGCTGAAGCCTAGCTCAGCTGCTAAAAGTACTATATCTAATCTAATTAGATTCATTATCGACCCAAATGGCTTCTATTGCTGCCTCAGCTGTAGCAATAATCCACATTTGTTGTTTATTCGGTAACAATATCTTGCTTGGAAGATTTCCAGCTCACTGTTCCGTTATTCAAACTGTATAGTACCGTTGTTACGACTTATAGTCATTTTTATCGGTTTAGGAAACTTGTAGTAGTGATCCCAGTCACTTTAAGTTTTCCATCTCCATAGTTTAAGACAGCATCCATATTTCTCTAAGAAACTAAATGATGTTCTTAATTTCAATCCAGTGACTATCACTTGGATTGGCCTGTTTGTGACTGCATATGCTCAAAGCGTATGAGACACCAGGTAACGTACATTTTTCAATGTGCGATTTCTCGGAGAGTTTCATGAAAGCCAAGCTTTCACCGATTATAATTATGGGAATATCATTTCCAAGAAATGACATGTCATTATTTATAGGACAGCCACTGTCAGTGCGCTCCCACTAACCTCCTTATATACACAAGAATCATTTCATTTTGAATTAAATCATAAACTATTATGATTACATCAAAACGATAATTCCAAGAACATAATGCTTGCTTCAATCCAAACATGGATCGAATAACCTGTAAACCTTGTTTGCTAGTTTTGGTACGACAAAACCGTCAGGATGTCGTAAACATCCTCCAAAAGGTTTCCTTTTAAGGAAAGCGATTTTCCCGTTCAGCTGTCATATTTCATAAATGAAACATGCAGCATTAGCAAGCATTATCCAAATGGATTTACCTTGGCAACAGGTAAAAGGTTTCATCGTAATCGACACAATTTTGATAACGATACCTTTCCGCTAAAAGCCTAGCTTTATACGTTGGTATGTTGCCATCCATGTATGTCTTCCTTGAAGACTTATATAGTACCAATAGGCACAATGCCTTTCGGTACAACAACTAGTGTCCAAACTTGGTTGTTATACATGGAATCCATTTCGGATTCATGGCACTTTGCCATATTAGGGAGTCGATACCTTGTATCACTTCCTCATACATAGTCAGTTGGTGTTCCTCAAAAGATAAACATCTTTATGAGGTGAGATCAGAAACCCATACCCCAGGTTGTTTTTCTGACTCTCTCCGACTTACGTGGTTCTTGTGTATTCGAAGATTAATGGTATAGTTTCATCCTTGATGAACTATTAGTGTTCCATTAAGGAATGGGTGACTGGAACAGTATTACTCCGATTTTCATCGAGTCTTACTATCCTCCCACTTACCACTGCATATAGGTATTCCTCTTAGGAAAACCGCATGGCGAGCAACAATTAAATTGTTCTCTTGTGAGTTGTATACGTATTATACTTATGGTTTCTCTAGGATAACCTATAATTGGTACTTATCCAATTTGGGTTTTAGTTTGGTATCATCCAAACATATGCCTAGCATACCCAAATATTCAGGAATGAGAAACCCGGTTTCTTTCCTGTTCATATCTAATATGAAATCTGTCTAACAGATTTTATGGAACCTTATTCTAAATAAGTTCTGCACTGTTAATGCGTATCCGTTTGAAGGAAATGGTAGCTCAGAGCGACTCATGATTAACCTTATCATGTCCAACAAAATTCGGTTTCTCTGGTTCGGACACATGGTCAGAATGACGTGTTTCGGGAGGAGTCCTCATTGAAAGAATACTATACTCTTTCAAGTGTATTAGAAACTTATTGCTTAAGTATTTTCCATTACGGTCTAACGTGACGATTTAATACTCTAGCCGATCTGTTTGTCTACTTCGTGTCGAAAACTCTAAAAGTTTCCGATTTATGTTTCAAAAGAGACACATAACCATAACGCGATGCCACATCCGTAAAGGTCACGGAATATTCATATCCACATCTAGCCTAGCTAGACATGGGCCCACTTGCTCCACTATGAACTATGGCTAACAGATTGGTGGCATTTGCACTTTTACCAAGTGATAAGTGTGGTTTATACCCACTTATTATGGCATTCTCAGCTTATTATTTTGTTATAATTCGAGATATTTAACATGATTTATAATTTATTTTATGTTTTATTTATAGGAGCATTAATATATGGATCGGGGAATAATTGCACGTGTTTTGGGAAATTTCGGGAAGACACAGGACGAGCAGGGAAGAATGGCGCCGAGGCGCCAAAATCCCATACAAGTTCCAGGGAGAATGGCGCCACGGCGCCATTCATCAAAAGCAATGGGCGCCGCGGCGCCCATTCATTAAGCAACAATGAGCGCCGCGGCGCCCATTCATTGATTAAACAAAGGCGCCGTGGCGCCTCCTCACCCATACAATTTCCCGACAATTTGGCGCTGCGGCGCTGCGGAGAAGAAAAGTACGCGCATATCAGGAAATTAATTTTAGGGTTTTTAATAATCCTAATGCTACCCAAAGACTCCCTGCCTCAACTATAAATATAACATTACATCCAACACTCAAAGGGAGGCTAATACAGAGCACAAAACACAGAAACACATATTTTTAGAGATCCAAGGAGAGGATTGAAGAGCGACAAGAGGAGACAAAGGCTGTAATATCCGGAGAGGAAGAGATTCAATTCGGGTTTTATCTCCTTATTTCTTTCTTAAAACTCTAATGATTTCCATTAGATTCATGATTTGTGTATTATTGTTTTTATCTTTTGTCATGAATTTACTCCTTAATTTTGGAGAACGATTGTAATCTATGCTCAAACCTTGTATTTTATTTATCAATTTTGTTATGAAGTTTTATTAATTTATTTATATTCTTTTGAGTTTAATGCTTCTTGATTGTTGGCCACAATTTGAGATGATGAATGTTTAGAATCTATCACTCGAGAGAGGGGATTTTGAATAGATCTAGAGAATATGACCTAGGATTTTATAGAGTTCGAGAGAATCTGTAGTCCTTTGAAGTCGTTAATATAGAATCACAAATCGTAATGAGTTGTTAACTATTGGATTTTTATAGATATCGAAGTCTATAGTTGATAATATTTTCACTCGGCACTCGAGAGAGGGAGTGAATATTTTAGGATCTTGACTTATAAATAATATAACTGAACAAAGATTAATTGGCATGAAAAATACATAGGAGACAGCTAGGTGAAATCAGGATCCAGAATCTCTATCGTATTAGTTCCTCCTATTTTATTATTTTTATATTTTATTTATTTATTAAAAATCTTTATTATTTATTTTCTAAATAAAGTTAGGATTATCAATTGTAGTACTTAGTGCGAGTTAACGCAATCCCTGTGGGTTCGACACTCTTAACTCATATTATACTAAAACTTGACACCGTACACTTGCGGTACGATATAAAAATATCACAACAAGTTTTTGGCGCCGTTGCCGGGGATTGTTTGTTTAATTCACATTAATACTACTACCAAGTAATTTAGCTTTAATTTAGAATTTTATTTTAATTTTATTATTTTTATTTCCTTTATTTTTGTTTAAGTTTTATTTTTATTTTTGTTATTATTTCTTTTTTTTTTATTTGATTGATTTGATTTGATTTATTTTGTTTTATTTTTTTTCTTACGAGGTGAGTTTGAAAAGAACCAATGGCAGATCCTGTTAGTGCACTGATAGCTGAAGTATCGTCCTTCACGACATCATCTAGCAGTATTGATAAATCAAATGAGTCAACCGTCTATTGAAGCTGTTTCTGCTAATGGAATGTTTTTATCCAACAGAGGAGCAGGATTTGAACAAGTGCAGTATGTGAACAATCGGAACTTCAACAACTGTAGAGGCAGTCATATGCTTAATTATTATCATCCGAATTTTTCATATGCTGATATGGAGAACATTTTGCAACCTCCTCATGGCTTCAATTATCCAAAAGCTGAGCAGAAACCTTCCTTAGAAGACCTCATGATCACGTTTGTAGCTACAGCTTCAGAGAGGTTTGAGAAGAATGAGTCAATGCTGGATAATATCGAAACACGAATGGGCAATATAGAGGCAAATATGAAATCTTTAGAAGCAAAAATTGAGTTGCTTGCTTCTTCCATGGCCAATCAACAGACATGGGATTTTCCGAGTGATACTGAAGTCAACCCCAATGAGCAAAGTCAAATTATAACCTGTAGGAGCGGAAAAGAGTTTAAAGACACCTCTCAGGACTTAGGCAGTAAAGAAAATGAAATGGTATTTCAGGAGGAAACAGTAACAGAAGAAGAGAACAAAGGTGAATTGATAATGAGAGGTCAATATGAAGAAATCACCTTCAGTGTTTTCAAGAGCCATGCCGAGTTCTCAAGGTGATGCAGACTGTCACATGATAGATACAGTAGAAAAGAGAGTTGAAACCAGACAGGGTGAATCAGTATTTCAACAGCCTATGAGCATAATGCAACCATGTATAAAGGAAAATTCTCTGCAGCTAAACTCGAAACCACTCCCAAAGGGCCGTAAAAAGAGGAAAAGAAAGGCCAGTTCTCACTTAGAGATAATTCCTGGAAGATTAAAAAGAAAACCGAGCCAATTTTGCCGAATGTGCAGTCCAGAATTTCCAATTGAAGGGAAATCTACATATCCTGGGGGACCATCTATGGATAAATCACCACAGCCTGCCAAGCTATCTTTTTCATGTCATAAGAACCGGTGGATACCAAAGAAGAAAACAGATGAGATTACCCGGTTCACTACTTTTAAGCCACCATAACCATTTGGGTGGTTGCGTCTGGCTGAAGACGTTAAACTTAGCGCTAGCGGGGAGGCAACCCTTGCATTTCTTTTATCATTATTTTCTTTACTTTTTATTTTTGTTTTATTTTATTGTGTGCTATTTATTTATTTGCATGTTATTTATGCAGGTAGCACGAGACACACAACCCCGCGCAACCAAATTCCAACCAGCAAGAGTCTGATCAACTCCATGCACGGTAGTGTTGTTCCTCACTCTTGCTCTTGATATTTATCTTACATTGAGGACAATGCAAATTTTAAGTTTGGGGGTGTGTGCATGTTGTTTACTTGCTATTTAGTTGTTTAAATTTTTTTGTTGAAAAAAAAAAAAAAAAAATTTGTTTTAGTCTTTGATAGTAAAGCATAAATCTTGTGATAATATTGTTTGTTTATGAGTGAAATTTTAGAAACGATAAGTGCCTAATTTACTTTTATCTGATGCCTTGAATAATTGATCTATGTTAGACTCGTAAGCACTTAAAAATAGGTTCTTAGCAGTAAAACTTAAGTAGTTGACAATGTGACTAGTTGACGAAATTGCATGTCGATGAATGACCGTTTGCTTAGATATCTATCTTGATTTGCTAGTGTTATGAAGTATGGTATAGCTAAAAGAAAAATGTCTCTAAAGAAAGAAAATAAACCACCTATAACCGATAAGCGTGAAGCTACCCATGGGCGAGTATTAGGACCACCATGAGGAGAAATGCTACCTTAAAGGGTAGGTGAGTTGAAAAAAAAAAGTGCAAAATGAGAAAAGAAAAAAGAGACAAGAAAATAAAAGAAAAAAATCATACCATACCGAACACAAAATAAAGCAATTACAAGCATAATTGAGATATCTAAGTTGGTTTGACCCATTGATTCTAATTTTTAAACGAAATCATTGAGTTGGCTTACTTAAGATCAAAGCTGTGATGAACCTTTACACACACACACCTTGAGTCTAGCTTAGATAATTTATTCGAGAATTTGGATTCGAGCTGCAATTGCGTACTTTGAAGATTCTTAATTTCATTTATAAGCTTTCTTTGAGGATATATTTATGCGTAACTATCGAGACTATGTTTTGTTATTTTTATATTTTGCATGATTGTGTGTGAATGACGTTTGTGGGTGTCGTCGCTGTAAGCCCTCACGAGACTATAACTCGTCCACTAGGGTCGCCTAGGGGTTTAAAGGCTTGTTGCATATGCTAAATGCAATCGTGATCCCTACGAAAGTGGCTTAGTTAATTTAGTAATTTTTATTTATTTATTTGAATATAGTTTTTTATTTTATCTTTTGCTCGGGACTAGCAAAACCTTAAGTTTGGGGGTATTTGATAAGTGTGGTTTATACCCACTTATTATGGCATTCTCAGCTTATTATTTTGTTATAATTCGAGATATTTACATGATTTATAATTTATTTTATGTTTTATTTATAGGAGCATTAATATATGGATCGGGGAATATTGCACGTGTTTTGGGAAATTTCGGGAAGACACAGGACGAGCAGGGAAGAATGGCGCCGAGGCGCCAAAATCCCATACAAGTTCCAGGGAGAATGGCGCCACGGCGCCATTCATCAAAAGCAATGGGCGCCGCGGCGCCCATTCATTAAGCAACAATGAGCGCCGCGGCGCCCATTCATTGATTAAACAAAGGCGCCGCGGCGCCTCCTCACCCATACAATTCCCGACAATTTGGCGCTGCGGCGCTGCGGAGAAGAAAAGTACGCGCATATCAGGAAATTAATTTTAGGGTTTTTAATAATCCTAATGCTACCCAAAGACTCCCTGCCTCAACTATAAATATAACATTACATCCAACACTCAAAGGGAGGCTAATACAGAGCACAAAACACAGAACACATATTTTTAGAGATCCAAGGAGAGGATTGAAGAGCGACAAGAGGAGACAAGGCTGTAATATCCGGAGAGGAAGAGATTCAATTCGGGTTTTATCTCCTTATTTCTTTCTTAAAACTCTAATGATTTCCATTAGATTCGTGATTTGTGTATTTTGTTTTTATCTTTTGTCATGAATTTACTCCTTAATTTGGAGAACGATTGTAATCTATGCTCAACCTTGTATTTTATTTATCATTTTGTTATGAAGTTTTATTAATTTATTTATATTCTTTTGAGTTTAATGCTTCTTGATTGTTGGCCACAATTTGAGATGATGAATGTTTAGAATCTATCACTCGAGAGAGGGGATTTTGAATAGATCTAGAGAATATAACCTAGGATTTTATAGAGTTCGAGAGAATCTGTAGTCCTTTGAAGTCGTTAATATAGAATCACAAATCGTAATGAGTTGTTAACTATTGGATTTTTATAGAGATATCGAAGTCTATAGTTGATAATATTTTCACTCGGCACTCGAGAGAGGGAGTGAATATTTTAGGATCTTGACTTATAAATAATATAACTGAACAAAGATTAATTGGCATAAAAATACATAGGAGACAGCTAGGTGAAATCAGGATCCAGAATCTCTATCGTATTAGTTCCTCCTATTTTATTATTTTTATATTTTATTTATTTATTAAAAATCTTTATTATTTATTTTCTAAATAAAGTTAGGATTATCAATTGTAGTACTTAGTGCGAGTTAACACAATCCCTGTGGGTTCGACACTCTTAACTCATATTTATACTAAAACTTGACACCGTACACTTGCGGTACGATATAAAAATATCACAACACCAAGTAAAGGTGTTTTAGCACTTTGCCCAATAAACTAGATTTATAGACTTTATTTGATTGGAATCAAAACAGTCTGAGTACCCACTCTTCAAAAGTGTGGATATACGATTCTTGTTTAAATGTGTCCTAGACAACAATGCCACAAATGTTTTTCTTCTGATCAAATCAGTTTGAGCTATTTGTTTGTCATGTTATATGTTTGAATTCTATTTATATTCAAAATATAATTCTGTTAACACATCTAATGTTTTATCTCAATATCATCTTTATATAATGAAACACTTTAGTGTTCTAGAATATAAAGGTTCACCCGCAGCGGGTCAAACACTGATATAGAGATAATGTATCTAGTCAAACTAGTTACATTATAACATTTTCTTAATTTAAGTACGCACCCGAGGGTAGTTCCTAAACTTAGGTATCTACAGTCAAAACAGGGACTTTCGTCCCGTTTCCAATCCGCAGATTAATCTCAATTGATGTCAGTATCCTGCTCATAACAGATTCCGAACATCAGTATATATTTATGTACCACACTAAGTATTTAAAATCCAATTTTAATACTAGTAGTGAACATAATATGACAAACATATTTGAAGTCGGAGCCTTGCTCGTCTTCAATTCCTTCATGTATGCTTTGTCCAAACGACAGTCACGCTTCCGCGATCCCGTTTGCCACAATTTAGGCAGATATTTTGGGATATGTCCTTTATCTTTCTAAAAGATTATAATGATTTTGCCTTTGCCCTTCTTCACACTCCAGAAGCCTTTGGCCAAGCCTCGGGTTTCTAGAATATCGAAGTGAGGTGCGCCTTGCGCTACTTGCCTAATTGCAAAGTTTGACTTTGTCTCCTTGAGAATTGCCATTAACTCTCCAAGTGTTATCAATTGCAATTTAGTACTTCAAAGATCTAAAAATAGATCTATGAAGATCCTTCAATTTCATTGTCATACTTTAAGGATCTAACCCTTAGTTCTGAAAAAGAAATTAAGGAGTATACTGCAACAAGCTTAATGGATTAAGCACTAAAGTTATCATTACATAAATCTTCCAAAGATTATGCTCTACTATTTGCTTAACTCCGGGCTTAGGCCTAATATGTTATTTTATCAAATAAAGTAACTTATTAGTTTCCAGGACCATCCTGAAATTTATTCCCAATTTGAAAAATTAAACCATTTAAATACATTTTCCCTAGGATTATGTTTTAAATGTCAATCTTTCAATATTATATCTTGATTTTAATAGTCCAACTATTTAATCAACGATTTCGGTACTATTAAATATAATGATTATTATAGTCCAACTATATTAATCAACTATACTTTAATTTGTTTGAATACAGTCCAACTGTTAATTAAAACAACGTTTTAAATATTACTCCAACCAAAATTTAATTATATTTGACGAATGATATTTGATTTGAGCGCGTATGGCAAGTAATTAAACGAGTATTGCAAATTCAATTCTTGCCTCCCATTATTTTTCGGCGAGCCTCTAACCCTCTGTCGAGTACTCGGGAAACCGTGTTTCCTAGCGGGCTAGGATCCCGTTAAATATCACACAATCTTGACTTTGGCCAACAAATTGTATGATAATTAACTAGGTAGATCTCTAAGATCAATTGGATCCAATCCAATTCCTAGATCCAGTAGGGGGACATCTAAGTCTGAAACATATATCTTATATATGCCAATATATCCAATATATTGCCTAACCTTTTTCCTCTGAATCAACTAAGCCTTGGCTTTGGCACAACAAACTTAGTGATCCCAGTCAAGCGCGACCCATTGACCATGGAAAGCTTCGTAATCAATGTCGATGGACAAGAAGTGGTCTTGACTTTGGCCAACAAACCACAATTTGGACAAGACACTGATATGGAACAAAGCTCTCGTGATTCAAACACATCCTCGACGGACAAAGGCCTTGACTTTGGCCAACAAGCCAATGCCAGTCTCGGATCTTGAGTAAGAATCACTCAATGGAAGGAAAAACGCTTAATATTTTGCGAGGGTTTTTCGAGTGCAAATTGGCAACCAATTTATTATCTTTGTTAAGGTCTCATCATCATACACCCTTAAGCATGCATTCTAAACACATAATAAAGTGCATATGAATAAAATAATAATGATATGCGGATGGATACTTTACACAATGATCCTAGATCAAATCTCTTCCTTTCTCTCTCCGTCTAGCACATGTATTACTTCTACCCGTTACACTACACTTCTAAAGAAACCTCATTTACATTGAGGGAAATAGGTGAGAAGAGAAACACAAAGAATAAGGAGGTAATAAGGCTGGACACGCAGGTCCAATTAATGAATTCCAAATTTATTACAACAATTTCTAAAATCGCCCCACCTTTCTAATATCCATCCGATATACATTATTCATGCATCGCAACCATGTATTCACACAAGCATGCTATCAATCAATCTAATCCAATTAATTAATCTGATAATTAGTGATCATCCAATGTTCAAACAACGATTTGATTTTGCGCTAGTCAAACTCGTTTTTGCGAATAAGTACTCAAAGTACGAATTCTTGAATTAAATTAAACTACATAATTATATCCAATTCAATTTGTATTTAATTCTAATTCGTTATTTAATTCCAAATTAAATACTACACTTTATTAACGAACCTATGCGACTTAAATTCCAAATTTAATCGTTACGGGTCTCAAAGCCCGATTAACGTCCAACGTCAATTCAATCAAAGTCCAATGGGCTTTTAATTAATTTCTTTAGGCGTGGACTTTTGGTCAACTCGGGTCGAACCCAATAACCAAAGTCCAATCTGGGAGTTACCCCATAAGCCCAGAAATAAATTTAGGCCCATTAGGCCCAATTAAACTTTAAAGGTCCATTAGTCGCATTTGGGCCCAATTGGATCCAACCAATTTTGCCTAAACCCATCTTGGTACAACCAAGCCCAATAAGTCCATTTACAACATTTAAGCCCAATTTCACAAAATAGGCCCAACATAATTAAATTACAAAATTCCAAATTCCCAATTTAATTACATAAAGTGTATAGTATTATTAATTACCCAAATCAATATTTCCAAAACACCAAATTTGTACAATAATCATGCTCATCTACAACAAAACATGTCCAACACATTTTATCAAAAATCAAACCCATTTACAAGCATATTGTTCTCGGCAATGGAGGGGATTTGTGTCCGATTCGGTTTCAATCCAATTAAATCCAAAATCGACATTAAATCAACATCCTCAATCTTTTCAAGTCATCCAATGATCAACGAAACAAAAAAATACCAAGAATTAGGGCACTCAACCATTCAGCCAACACAAGAAATTTGGGGAAATTTGTTCCAAACACAATTTCATCAAATTGATCCAATCAACACTTAATTAAAACACATTTAAGCATACTAATTCATCCAATTTCATTAAATCATGCTCAAATTCATTTTACCCAAATTTTAACCCTAAGTCATATTTCATGCTTTTCAATCGCTCTGATACCATTGTTGGAGTTCTACGGCCCCGAGGATCGATTATCAAGCAAGAAATAAACATGCGAATACATCACGGAGTTGCGGAATACTCACATCGATCGGTTGAGCGACGCTAGAGGCAACAAAAATTCAATTTCTGCCCACTGGAAGTCACGGCAGTGAGCTGCTGTTCTTCCTCCATTTTCAGCCATTGTTGGTCCTTCGTCATGCTCCAAGCTTCGTCAAACGATTCCAAGCTCATGGGTGGACTTCCCTATCACCTTCGCATGTCTCTCGGAGTGCTAGATCTTGATGATTTTGCCGCAAAATCATCACACTTGCTTCCCTTCTTGCTCACGGTTTTCCCAGAAAAATAGAACAAGAAATGGTCCAAGACCGTGTGTGAGAGAGAAGAAAATTGGCTCCAAATTCGTGAACCAAGAGAGAGAGTTAATGAATTATTTTTAGGTTTTTGTATATCTAATACACAAAACTAAAAATTCAATACCAATAAAAAATTGTAAATGTCTTTCAAACAACTCCATCAACTCACATCACTCATGAATAATGACTTGCTCAATCACTTAAAGTGAAAGACATCTATCACTTGATTGACGAATGATGTGACACTAGATGAGACTGGCGATTTGACGCTTGATTTGACTTGCGTGCCGTACTCGAATTCGAAATGTGAATGCACTCGCAAACAACCCCGGGCTCGGGTTCGCTAATTCCAAATTAACGAATTTTCCGTTGCGACGTAATTAAATCAAATTTAATTAAATAATCATGCCTAGCATAATTACTATTCACGTCGCTAACGAATTAATTCTAAAATAACTCGTTCGCCCGAATTAAAATCTAATTTTAATTCCGCGTCGAAATCCAATTTCGTTTAATATATCGAATATATTAATTTAATCGATTAATTCCAAATTAATCGTTTTCTCTCTTTAAATAATATTTTATCCTAGATAAAATATCTCCGTAATTAATCCCAGATTAATTTTCTCTCTCATCTAATTAATCCCAGATTAATTAAAAGTGTGAGTCATACGTCATCGGTGAATCTTCGGGAAGCGACCCATGAGATCCCCGGATATGTTGGCAGTAAATTCGGTCGTCGGACTATCCGAACACGTAAGTACCTAATACTACATTTGTACCGATTTACAAGACAAGTTGGCTTCTAGCAAAGCTCCATGCCTACCCAATTCTCCAGAAATATCCTTACATGAATATAAGGATCTATATCAGGCGTAGTACACATAGTATTGCGTATTTCGATCCAGTATCAGATGATCACATGCAAGGCCTGGGGCTGGTACAGTGTCTGCCCCGTACGAAGCATATATCGGATTACGAGCAACTAGTCTCTTTATTATCGGATAATCATGACCAAGTCATATTATCCCGATGATTGCAACCCTTTAGAGAATCAGTTCTGTATCCCTACGCGATCATCATCTCCATATGACTGGAGTGATACTTCCGTCTTGACGTCACACCCAAAACACTACGATTCTCAATATACCCAGCAGAGGCGTACACAGAACCTGTTAAAGCCCTGGACGACCAAAACCAAAGTATATTGATTGTCGCAAGTATTAGCGGTGCAAGTCTCAGGTTAAGACCAAATACACCTACCCTGATGTCGGACTTCCATAGACACATAGTCATACTACCAATGGAATTCCGAGGGGGTCTATCCAGAGCGAAGCTGTTTCCCGTACCATCGGTAAAACACAACCTCCTATTACACTTGCATGAGTATCCTATACTCAAATATATGAGAACTATGCCGTTGTGCCCTCACAACGCGCACAAGTGTAATACTAGTCTTTTACGCATTTATCGATGTCCAATCTCGATAATACTCTGACTAGGGATATTTAATGATTTATCTTTCCTTGACTGATACTGTCTCATATCATTTTCAATCCAGGAACAAATCATAGGGACCTCCTATCATTTATACATCTAGGTGATCTAATCACAAATGATAAGAGAGCAATCTCCTTTGTCACATAGTTAATTTGTACAACAATACCATGATCTGTACAAATAGTGACGCTATGGGTCATAATTGTCCAACAGCTTGGACCTGTCAAAGATAATGTCATATTTATGAATAAATAAATATCAGGGATGATCCTCAGTCGACCAGATTTGAATGTTGATATGAGAGATCGTTATTAGTTTACGGGGAATGACCCTGTCGACTGGACCATATGAAGGTCTAGGATAACCTCCAATCGACCAGAACTGCTGAGCATCCGGGGGAGTCTTCTATTTCGACCGGACTAGATGGAGATCTAGGTCTTGATCTTGACTCGACATGAGCCATATGGAATAATCCTGTTGACTGAACCATATGAAATTCCATGATAATCTCCTGTCGACCAGACCTGCTGAGGGTCCAAGGGAGTCTTATATGTTGTCTAGAACATATGAAGGTCCATGTCTTGATCTTGACTCGACATGAGCTATGAGGAATGTTCCCGTCTACTGAACCTGATGAAAGTCCAGGATAATCTCTAGTCGACCAGACCTGCTGAGGGTCCAGGGGAGTCTTCTATGTCGTATGGACTAGATAAAGGTCCAAGTCTTGATCTTATGTCGTCTGGAGCAGATGAAAGTCCGGGTATTGATCTTGACTCGACATGAGACATGGGGAATATTCCTGTCGACTGAACCAGATGAAGGTCCAGGATAATCTTTTGTCGACCAGACTTGCTGAGGGTCCGGGGGAGTCTTCTATGTCGTCTAGACCAGATGAAGGTTCGGGTCTTGATCTTGACCCGACATGAGCCATAAGGAATGTTCCCATCGATTGAAATAAATGAAAGTTTAGGATAATCTTCAGTCGACCAGACCGGCTAAGGGTCCCAAAGAGTCTTCTATGTCGTTTGGACCATATGAAGGTCTAAGTCTTGATCTTGACTCGACATGGGCCATAGGGAATGTTCCCGTTGTTGGGTTTCTATTAGGTCCCAAGGATCAAATCAAGCATCAAACATGTGTGAATACTACAATGAAATATGGCGGAATTATACTTACATTGATCGGATTTGGCGATGCGAGGAACAACAAAAACTTCAAGCTTTTCCCTCCAAGGTTCTCGGCTTTGTGCTCCTTGTGCTCCTCCATTTTCGGTCAAGCTCCATGGATGAATCTCCAAGCTCTAAGCTTTGTGTGGTGATTCCATGCTCATGAAAAAGATTCCCTATCACCTTAGGATGACCCTTTATGTGCTAGCATTGGTAAGATTTGCCACAAATCTTCCTAGTTGCTTTTTCTCATCCACGGTTTTGCGAAGAAAAATGAGAGAGGATGAAGTTTTGGCCCCTTGGCCGAAACTATGAGAGAGAGATGAATGAGATGTATTTTCTTATTTTGTTTTCTAAAAACAATTAATGAAAAAGCTTTACAAAATTTGGTATATCATTTCCAAAAGTCAAACCAAAATTTTGGAGCCAAAATCTCATTTAATGCCTCACAACCACTTCTTTCATGAATAGTGACTGCATGTCAATCACTCAAAGTGACAAGACATCCATCACTTGAATGATGTGTGATGTGATGTGATGCGTGATGTGACTTGTGGCCGCACTTGAATTCGAAATGCGAGTGCGCCTGCAAACACTCCCGGGCTCCGGTTCGCTAATTCCAAATTAACGAATTTTCCGTTGCGACGCAATTAAATAATTATGCCTAGCAAAATTACTATTCACATCGCTAACGAATTAATTCTAAATTAACTCGTTCACCCGAATTAAAATCTAATTTTAATTCCGCGTCGAAATCCAATTTCGTATAATATATCAAATATTATTTTATCGATTAATTCCAAATTAAGCGTTCTCTCTCTTTAAATAAATATTTTATCCCAGAAAAAATATCTCCGCAATTAATCCCAGATTAATTTTCTCCCTCTCATTCATTAATCCCAGATTAATTAAAGTGTGAGTCATACGTCATAGGTGAATCTTCTGGAAGCAACCAATGAGATCCCCAGATATGTTGGCAGCAGTAAATTTGGTCGTCGCACTATCCGAACACGTAAGTACCTAGTACTACGTTTTACCGATTTACAAGACAAGGTTGGCTTCTAGTAAAGCGCCATGCCTACCCAATTCTCCAGAAATATCCTTACAGGAATAAGGATCTATATCAGGCGTAGTATACATAGTATTGCGTATGTCGATCCAGTATCAGATGATCACGTGCTAGACCTGGGGCTGGAATTATGTCTGCCCCGTACGAAGCACATGTCGGATGTCTGGTAACTAGTCTCTATAATCGGATAAACATGACCTTGTCATTTTATCCCGATGACTGCAGTACTTAAGAGTACTAGTACCGTATCCTACGTGACCATCATCTCCATATGACTGAAGTGATACTTCCGTCTTGACATCACACCCAACACACTACGATTATCGATATACCCAGAAGAGGCATACACAGAAACAGGTTAAAGCCCTGGACGACCAAAACCAAAGTATATCGATTGTCGCAAGTATTAGCGGTGCAAGTCTCAGGTTAAGACCAAATACACCTACCCTGATTTCGGAATTCCATAGACACATATTCATACTACCAATGGAATTCCGAGGAGGTATATCCAGAGCGAAGCTGTTTCCCATACCATCGGTAAAACACAACCTCTTATTACACTTGCATGAGTATCCTATACCAAAATATATGAGAACTATGCCGTTATGCCCTCACAACGCGCACAAGTATAATACTAGTCTTTTACGCATTTATCGATGTCCAATCTCGACATGCTCTGACTAGGGATATTTAATGATTAATCCTTCGTGGACTGATACTGTCTCATATCATTCTCAATCCAGGAACTAATCATAGGGACCTCCTATCATTTATACATCTTGGTGATCTAATCACAAATGATAAGAGAGCAATCTCCTTTGTCACATAGTTAATTTGTACAACAACACCATGATATGTACAAATATTGACGCTATGGGTCATAATTGTCCAACAATCTCCCACTTGGCCTATAGCCAGTCACTCGAGTGCCTGACACCCGAACTATGTACGGTTGGCTCAAACTGCTGAGAAAAGGCTTTCGTCAGCAGATTTGCATGATTATCATCTGATGTGATTTTTTCGATCATCACATCGCCACGATGTATGATCCAAAAAACAGATGAATATCAAAGTATGTATCTGGATCGTGATGAGACCAATTTTCTTTAGCCTGTACTCAAGCCTAGCTCAGCTGCTAACAGAACTATATCTAATCTAATTAGATTTATTATAGACCCAAAAGGCTTTTATTGCTGCCTCAGCTGCAGCAATAACCCCATTTGTTGTTTATACGGTAACAGTATCTTGCTTGGAAGATTTCCAGCTCACTGTTCCGTTATTCAAACTGTATAGTACCGTTTGCGACTTATAGTTTTTATCGGTTTAGGAAACTTGCTACAGTGATCCCAGTCACTTCAAGTTCTCCTTCTCCATAGTTAAAGAAAGCATCCTTAAATATCTAAGATACTAACGTATGTTCTTAACATCAATCCAGTGACTATCACTTGGATTGGCCTGTTTGTGAATCAATATGCTCAAAGCGTATGAGACACCAGGTCGCGTACATTTTTAAATGTACGAGTTCTCGAGAGTTTCAACAACTTTTAGATCTATCCCAGTAGATCTTTATTCCTAGAATAAAGTTGTTTCTCAAAGAATTCTAGAGAATTTCTCGAAAGCCAAGCTTTCACCGATTATATTATGGAAATATCATTTCCAAGAAATGACGTATTATCATTATTTTATAGGACAACCAATGTCAGTGCGCTCCCACTAAACCTCTTATATACACAAGAATCATTTCGTTTTGAATTAAATCATAAACTATTATGATTACATCAAAACGATAATTCCAAGAACTCAATGCTTGCTTCAATCCAAACATGGATCGATTAACCTGCAAACCTTGTTTGCTAGTTATGGTACGACAAAACCGACAGGATGTTGTAAACATCCTCCGAAAGGTTTCCTTTTAAGGAAAGAGATTTTCCCGTTCAACTATCATATTTCATAAATGAAACATGCAGCATTAGCAAGCATTATCCAAATGGATTTACCGTGGCAATATGGTAAAAGGTTGAATCGTAATCAACACAATGTTGATAACGATACCTTTCCACTAAAAGCCTAGCTTTATACGTTGGTATGTTGCCATCCATGTATGTATTCCTTGAAGACTTATATAGTACCAATAGGCACAATGCCTTGCGGTATATCAAATATCTCCAAACTAAGTTGATATACATGGAATCCATTTCGGATTCATGGCACTTTGCCATATTAGGGAGTCGATAACTTGTATCACTTCCTCATACGCAGTCAGTTGGTATACCTCAATAAGATTGACATCCTTTCGGGTTGAGATCAGAAACCCATACCCCAGGTTGTTTTCTGACTCTCTCCGACCTACGCGGTTCTTGTGTATTCGAAGATTATTGGTAATAGTTTCATCCTTGATGAACTATTTTTGTTCCATTAAGATTCGGTGCCTGGAATAGTATAACTTCGATTTTCATCGAGTTTTACTATCCTCCCACTTACCACTGCATATCGGTATTCCTCCTAGGAAAACCGCATGGTGAGCAACAATCAATTGTTCTCATGTGAGTTGTATAAGTACTATACTTTGGTATCCCTAGGATAACCTACATTGGGCACTTATCCAATTTGGGTTCTAGTTTGGTATCATCCAAACATATGCCCAGCATACCCAAAATTCAGGAATGAGAAACTGGTTTCTTTCCTGTTCATATCTAATATGATATCTGTCAAACAGATTTTTATGGAACCTTATTCTAAATAAGTTAGGCACTGTTAATGCTTATCCTTTGAAGGAATGGTAGCTCAGAGCGACTCATGATTAACCTTATCATGTCCAACAAAATTCGGTTACTCATTTCGGACACACCGTCAACTGACGTATTCCCGGGAGAGTCCTCTTAGAAATAATACTATACTCTTTCAAGTATATTAGAAAATTATTGCTTAAGTATTTTCATCACGGTCTTACCGTGACGGTTTAATACTATAGTCATCTGTTTGTCTATTTCGTGTCGAAACTTAAAAGTTTCCGATTTGTGTTTAAAGAAACACTATAACCATAACGCGATGCCACATCCGTAAAGGTCACGAATATTCATATCCACCTCTAGCCTAGCTAGACATGGGCCCACTTGCTTCACTATGAACTAGGGCTAACCTCAATCGTGGCATTTACACTTTTACAAGTAAATAGTGTTTTAGGCACTTTGACCAATAAACTAGATTCGTAGACTTTATTTGATTGGAATCAAATTAGTCCGAGTACCCACTCTTCAAAAGTGTGGATATACGAGTCCTGTTTAATTGTGTCCCAGAACAACAATGCCACATATAGTCTCTTCTGATCAAATCAGTTTGAGCTATTTGTTTGTCATGTATCATAATTTGAGATTTATTTTATTCAATATATAATGCTGTTATTCACATCTAATGTGATGATCTCAAATCATCTTTATATAATAAAACACTTTAATGTTCTAGAATATAAAGGTCGATCCAAAACAGATTAAACACTGATATAGAGATAATGTATCTAGTCAAACTAGTTACATTATAACAGTTTCCTAATTTAAGTACACACCCGAAGGTTAGTTCCTAAAACTTAGGTACCTGCGGTTAAAACAAGACTTTCGTCCCGTTTCCAATTCGAAGATTAATCTCAACTGAAGTCAGTATCTGCTCATAGTAGATTCTGAACATCAATATATTTATGTATCACACTAAGTATTTAAAATCCAATTTTAAACTAGTAATGAACATATATGATAAACATATTGAAGTTAGAGCCTTGCTTCGTCTTCAATTCCTTCATGTCTGCTTTGTCAAACAGCAGTCACGCTTCCGCGATCCAGTTTGCCATTTTAGGCAGACATTTGGGATATGCCATTTGTATTCCCAGAAGATTATAATGATTTTGCTTTGCCCTTTCCACATTCCATTAGCTTTGGCCAAGCCTCGGGTTTCTAGAATATCGAAGTAAGTGCGCTTACGCTACTTGCCTGTTGCAAACTTTGACTTTGTCTCATGAGAATAGTCATTAACTCTCAAGAGTTATTTATTGCAATTAGTACTTCTAAAATCTAAGATAGATTTATGAAGATCCTTCAATTTCATATCATACTTTAAGGATCTAATCCTAGTTCGATTAAGAAATTAAGGAATCTACTGCGACAGATTAATGGATTAAGCACTTAAGTTATCATTGCATGATCTTCCAAAGATTATGCTCTACTGTTTGCTTAACTCCGGGTTAGGGCTAATATATTATTTTATCAAATAAAATAACTTATTATTTTCCAGGACCATCTGAAATTTATTCCCAATTTGAAAAAATAAACCATTTAAATACATTTTCCTAGGATTATGTTTTAAATGTCAATCTTTCAATTTTATCTTGATTCTAATAGTCCAACTATTTAATCAACGATTTAGGTACTATTTATTATAATGATTACAATAGTCCAACTATTAATCAACTATAATTTAATAGATTAAAATCAATTATATTGATTACTATAATCCAATTATAAAATCAACTATAAATGAATAGTTGAATACAGTCTAACTGTTAATTTAAAACAACATTTAAATATTAGTCCAACTAACATTTAATTTATTTTACGAATGATTTTGTTTTGAGCGCGTATGGCAAGTAAATAAAAGAATATTGCAAATTCAATTCTTGCCTCCCATTATTTTCGGCGAGCCTCTAACCCTCTGTCGAGTGTTTGGGAAACCGTGTTCCTAGCGGGCTAGGATCCCGTTAAATATCACACAATCTTGACTTTGGCCAACAAATTGTATGATAATTAACTAGGTAGATCTCTAAGATCGATGGATCCAATCCAATTCCTAGATCCAGTAGGGGGACTCCAAGTCCGAAACATATATACTATATATGCAATATATCCAATATATTGCCTAACCTTTTTCCTCTGAATCAACTAAGCCTTGCTTTGGAGCAACAAACATAGTGATCCCAGTAAGCGCGACCCATTGACCATGGAAGTCTTCGTAATCAATGCGATGGACAAGAAGTGGTCTTGAATTTGCCAACAAACCACAACTGGACAAGACACCAATATGGAACAAAGCCTTCGTGATTCAAAACACATCCTCGACGGACAAAGGCCTTGACTTTGGCCAACAAGCCAATGCCAGTCTCGGATCTTGAGTGAGAATCACTCAATGGAAGGAAAGACGCTTAATATTTTGCGAGGGTTTTCGAGTGCAAATTGGCAACCAATTTATATCTTTGTTAAGGTTCATCATTCATACACCCTTAAACATGCATTCTAAACACATAATAAAGCGCATATGAATAAAATAATAATGATATGCGGATGGATTTTTACACAATCATCCTAGATCAAATCTCTCTTTCTCTCTCTCTCCGCTAGCACATGTATTTACTTCTACCCGTTACACTACACTTCAAAAACCTCATTTACATTGAGGGGAATAGGTGAGAAGAGAATACAAAGAATATGGAGGTATAAGGCTGGACACGCAGTCTAATTAATAAATCAAATTTGTTACAACAATTTCTAAAATTGCCCCACCCATCTAATATCCATCCGATATACATTATTCATGCATCGCAACATGTATTCACACAAGCATGTTATCAATCAATCTAATCAAATTAATTAATCTGATAATTAGTGACCATCCAATGTTCAAACACGTTTTGATTTTGCTCGAGTCAAACTCGTTTTGCGAATAAGTACTCAAAGTACGAATTCTCGAATTAAATTAAACTACAAAATTAAATCCAATTCAATTTGTATTAATACTAATTCGCTATTTAATTCCAATTAAAAACTACACTTTATTAACGAACATTTACGACTTAAATTCCAAATTTAATCGTTACGGGTCTCAAAGCCCGATAAATATCCAATATTAATTTAATTAAAGTCCAATGGGCTTTTAATTAATTTCTTTAAGGCGTGGACTTTTGGTCAACTCGGGTCGAACCCAATAACCAAAGTCCAATCCGGGAATTACCTCCATAAGCCCAGAAATCAATTTTGGCCCATTAGGCCCAATTAAACTTTAAAGGTCCATTAGTCCCATTTGGGCTTTATGGAAGCGGTTTTGGGCCCAATTGGATCCAATCCATTTGGCCTAAACCTAACTTGGTACAACCAAGCCCCTAAGCCAATAACAACTTTAAAAGCCCAAATCCAATTTTAAGGCCCAATATAATTAAATTACAAATCCAATTTTATAATTTAATTACCTAAAGTGTATAACACAATTAATCACCCAAATCAATATTTCCAAAACATCAAATTAGCCTAATTAATCATGCTTATCATTATTAAATTATGTCCAACACAATTAACAAAAATCAAACCCATATACATGCTATATTAGTCTCGGCCAAGGGGGAATTTTATTCCCAAATCAAATTCAATCCAATTAAATTCAATTCAACATTAAATCAATATCCCCAAATGATTTCCAACACATCCAATGATCAAAATCAAAAAATCCAAGACAATTTAGGGCATGCTCATTTTCGGCCAAGCCATAAAATTGGGGAAATTTGTTCCAAACACAATTTAATCAAATTGATCCATCATCATCCACAAAACATCAATTAAGCATATTAAATCATCCAATTTCATTATTCATGCTCAAAATCAATTTTACCCAAATTTTAAGCCCTAAACATTTTTCATGCTTTTACTCGCTCTGATACCATTGTTGGAGTTTCTATGGCCCCGAGGATCGAATCAAAAGCAAGAAAACACATGTGAATACATACGAGGAGTTGCGAATACTCACATCAATCGGTTGAGCGACGCTTTGATGAATAAAAACTCAGTTTTGCTCATTTGCATGCTCGACAGTCCACTATCACAGCCCACTGCATTTTCCGGCCATTGTTGCTCAAGAATCCAAGCTCCAAGCTTCGTCAAATGATTCCCGGCTCATGGGTGGACTTCCCTATCACCTTCGCATGTCTCTCGGTTGCTAGCTCTTGTGATTTTTCCACAAAAATCACCACACTTGCTTCCCATCCTCTCGGAAAAACCAGAAGAAAATGGCCATCCATGGGCGTGAGAGAGAAGTGGAGAAGAGAGAAAGAGAGTTGAAAAAGTGTAAAAGTTTAATTGATTTCTAAAATCAATTCAACATATACCAAAAGATTTAATATATAAATGTCAATCAAGCTTTCAACTTTTCAACAACTCCCATCAATCACATCTTTCAATCAAGTTGTCAAGTCACATCACTCAAAGTGACAAGAGATTTGACGCTTGATGCGACTAATGATTTGACGCTTGATTTGACTTGTTTCCGCACTCGAATTCAAAATACGAATGCGCTCGCAAAAAATCTCGGGCTCGGGTTCGCTAATTCCAAATTAATGAATTTTCTGTTGCGTCGTAATTAAATGATTATGTCTAGCGAAATCACTATTCACGTCGCTAACGAATTAATTCGTTCGCCCGAATTAAAATCTAATTTTAATTCCGCGTCGAAATCAATTTCGTTTAATATATCAAATATATTAATTTATCGATTAATTCCAAATTAATCGTTATCTCTCTCTTTAATGATATTTTATCCCAGATAAAATATCTCCGTAATTAATCCCAGATTAATTTTCTCTCTCTTCTAATTAATCCCAGATTAATTAAAGTGCGAGTCATACGTTATAGGTGAATCTTCGGGAAGCAACCCATGAGATCCCCGAATATGTTGGCAGTAAATTCGGTCGTCGGACTATCCGAACACGTAAGTACCTAGTACTACGTTTATACCGATTTACAAGACAAGGTTGGCTTCTAGCAAAGCGCCATGCCTACCCAATTCTCCAGAAATATCCTTACAGGAATATAAGGATCTATATCAGGCGTAGTATACGTAGTATTGCGTATGTCGATCCAGTATCGGATGATCACGTGCTAGGCCTGGGGCTGGAATTGTGTCTGCCCCGTACGAAGCACATGTCAGAGGTCTGGTAACTAGTCTCTATAATCGGATAAACATGACCTTGTCATTTTATCCCGATGACTGCAGTACTTAAGAGTACTAGTACCGTATCCTACGTACCATCATCTCCATATGACTGAAGTGATACTTCCGTCTTGACATCACACCCAACACACTAACGATTCTCGATATACCCAGAAGAGGCATACACAGAAACCGGTTAAAGCCCTGGACGACCAAAACCAAAGTATATCGATTGTCGCAAGTATTAGCGGTGCAAGTCTCAGGTTAAGACCAAATACACCTACCCTGATTTCGGACTTCCATAGACACATAGTCATACTACCAATGGAATTCCGAGGGGGTATATCCAGAGCGAAGCTGTTTCCCGTACATCGGTAAAATACACCTCCTATTACACTTGCATGAGTATCCTATACCCAAATATATGAGAACTATGCCGTTATGGCCCTCACAACGCTCACAAGTGTAATACTAGTCTTTTACGCATTTATCGATGTCCAATCTCGACAATGCTCTGACTAGGGATATTTATGATTAATCCTTCGTGGACTAATACTGTCTCATATCATTCTCAATCCGGAACTAATCATAGGGACCTCCTATCATTTATACATCTTGGTGATCTAATCACAAATGATAAGAGAGCAATCTCTTTTGTCACATAGTTAATTTGTACAACAACACCATGATCTGTAAAAATAGTGACGCTATGGGTCATAATTGTCCAACATATACTTCCATCTCGACATCACACCCAATACACTACTACGATTCTCAATATACCCAGAAGAGGCGTACACATAACCGTTTAAAGCCCCTGGACGACCAAAACCAAAGTATATTGATTGTCGCAAGTATTAGCGGTGTAAGTCACAGGTTAAGACCAATACACCTACCCTGATTCGGAATTCCATAGACACATAGTCATACTACCAATGGAATTCCGAGGGGTCTATCCAGAGCGAAGCTGTTTTCCGTACTATCGGTAAAACAAAACCTCCTACTACCACTTGCATGAGTATCCTATACCCAAATATAAAGAACTATGTCATTATGCTCCCACAACGCGCACAAGTGTAATACTAGTCTATTTCGCATTATCGATGTCCAATCTCGATAATACTACGACTAGGGATATTTAATGATTAAACCTTTATGGATTGATACTGTCTCATATCATCTCAATCCGGAACTAATCATATGGACCTTCTATCATTTATACATCTTGATGATCTAATCACAAATGATAAAAGAGCAATTTCCTTTGTCACATAGTTAATTTGTACAACAACACCATGATTTGTACAAATAGTGATGCTATGGTTCATATCTGTCCAACAATCTCCCACTTGGCACATAGCCAATCACTCAAGTGTCATACACCCGAACTATGTACGGTTCACTCAAACTTCTGCTGAGGAAGGCTTTCATCAGCGGATTTGCATGATTATCATCTGATGCGATTTATTCGATCATCACATCGTGACGATGTATGATCCGAACGAATCAGATGAATTTTTGAAGTATTTATCTGGATCTTTGATGAGACTATTAATTCTTTAGCCTGTGCTGTAGCCTAGCTCAGCTGCTAACAGAACTATTCCTAATCTGATTAGGATTATTATCGACCCAAATGACTTCTATTGCTGCCGCCTCAGCTGCTGCAATAACCCGCTTTTGTTGTTTATTCGGTAACAGTATCTTGTTTGGAAGATTTCCAGCTCACTGTTCAGTTATTCAAACTTTATAGTACCGTTATTGCAACTTTTAGTCGTTTTTATCGGTTGTTTGGAAACTTGCAGCAGTGAACCCAGTCACTAAGTTTTCCTTCTCTATAGTATAAGAAGGCATCCTTAGTTCTTCTAAGATACTCAAGGATGTTCTTACTTCAATCCATTGACTATCACTTGGATTGGCCTGATTGTGACTCCATATTCTCAAAGCATATGAGACACTAAGTCGAATACATTTATTTCAATGTACGAGTTCTCAGAGAGTATTAACAACTTTAAATCTATCCCAGTAAATCTTTATTCCTAGAATAAAGGTTGTTTCTCCCAAGAATTCTACGAAGAATTTTCATGAAAGCCAAGCCTTCACCGATTGTATTATGGGAATATCATTTCCAAGAAATAATATGTCATCATTACTTAGGACATTCACTGTCAGTGCGCTCCCACTAACCTCCTTATATACACAAAATCATTTTCGTTTTGAATCAAATCATACACCATTATGATTACATCAAAACGATAATTCCAAGAACACAATGCTTGCTTCAATCCATCCATAGATCGAATTACTTGCAAACCTTGCTTGCTCATTTTGGTACGACAAAACCATCACGATGTTGTAAACATCCTCCAAAAGATTTCCCGTTAAGGAAAGCGATTTTGACGTTCAGCTGCCATATTTCATGAATGAAACATGCAGCATCAGCAAGCATTATCCAAACGGATTTAACCATGGCAACTGGTAAAAGGTTTCGTCGTAATTGACACAATGTTGATAACGATACCTTTTCGCTACAAGCCTAGCTTAGTACGTTGGTATGTTTCCTTCCATGTACGTCTTCCTTGAAGACTTATATAGTACCAATAGGCACAATGCCTTCCTGTACATCAACCAGTGTCTAAACTTGGTTGGTAGACACAGAATCCATTTCGGATTATATGGCACTTTGCCATAATAGGGAGTCGATACCTTGTATCACTTCCTCATACGTAGTCAATTGTATTCCTCAATAAGATTGACATCTTTATGAGGTGAGATCAGAAACCCATACCCCAGGTTATTTTCTGACTCTCTCCGATCTACTCGGTTCTTGTGTATTCAAAGATTACTAGTATAGTTTCATCCTTGATGAACTATTTGTGTTCCATTAAGGAATCAGTGCCTGTAATAGTATTACTTACTCTTCTTTTTCATCGAGTTTTACTTTACTCCTCTCACTTACCACTGCATATAGGTATTTCTCTTAGGAAAACTGCATGGCGAGCAACAATTACATTGTTCTCTAGTGAGTTGTATAAGTACTATACTTTGGTTTCCCTAGGATAACCTACAATTGGGCACTTATCCAATTTGGGTTCTAGTTTGGTATCATCCAAACATATGCTTAGCATTCCCAAATCTTCAGGAATGAGAAAAAACCAGGTTTCTTTCCTGTTCATATCTAATATGAAGTCTGTCAAACAGATTTTTATGGAACCTTATTCAAAATAAGTTTTGCACTATTAAAGCTTATCCCTTTGAAGGAAATGGTAGCTCAGAGCGACTCATGATTAACCTTATAATGTCCAACAAAATTTGATTTTTCTGTTCGGACACACTGTCAAATTGACGTGTTCCGGGAGGAGTCCTCATTGAAATAATACTATCCTCTTTCAAGTATTTGAGAAAATTATTGCTTAAGTATTTTCATCACGGTCCAATCATGATGTTTAATACTTTAGTCGATCTGTTTGTCTACTTCGTGTCGAAATTCTAAAGTTTTTGATTTGTGTTTCAAAAGAAACACATAACCATAACGCGATGCCACATCCGTAAAGGTCACGAAACATTCATATCCACATCTAGCCTAGCTATACATGGGCCCACTTACGTCACTATGAACAAGGGCTAACAGATCGGTGGCACTTGCACTTTTTACCAAGTAATAGTATTTCAGGCACTTTGCCTAATAAACTAGATTCGTAGGCATTATTTGAATAGAATCAAATCTGTCATAGTACCCACTCTTCGAAAGTGTGGATATACGAGTCTTGTTTAATGTGTCCCAGATAACAATGCCACAATTAAGTCTCAACTGATTAAATCAGTTTGAGCTGTTTGTTTGTCATGTCATATGTATGAGATTTATTTATATTCAAAATATAAATACTGTTATTCACATCTAATGTGTTTAACTCAATATCATCTTTATAAAATAAAATACTTTAGTGTTCTAGAATATAAGGTATACCCCGTAACGGGTTAAACCCTGATATAGAGATAATGTATCTAGTCAAACTAGTTACATTGTAACATTTTCCTAATTTAAGTACACACCCGAAGTGTAGTTTCTAAACTTAGGCATCTACGGTTAAAACAAGCGACTATCGTCCCGTTTCCGATCCGTAGATAAATCTCATCTGAAGTCAGTATCCTGCTCTAGCAGATTCTGCACATCAGCACATATTTATGTACCACATTTAGTATCTAAAATCCAATTTTAATACTAGTAGCGAACATATTTATGACTAACATATTTGAAGTCGGAGCCTTGCACCGTATTCTCTTCCTTCATGTCTGCCTTGTCCATACGGCAGTCACGCTTCCGTGTCCCCGTTTGCCACAGTTTAGGCAGACATTTTGGGATATGTCCTTTATCTTCTCAGAAGATTCTAATGACTTTGCCTTTGCCTCTTTTCCATACTCCAGAAGCCTTTGGCCAAGCCTTGGCCTTCTGGGATGTTGAAGTAAGACGCGCCTTGCGCTTCTTGCCTTATTGCAAACTTTTGGCTTTGTCTCCTTGAGTATAGCCATTAACTCTCCAAGAGTTTACTATTGCAATTTAGTACTTCTAAGATCTAAGAATAGATCCATGAAGATCCTTCAATTTCATTATCATACTATAAGAATCTAATCCTTAGTTCTGACTAAGAAATTAAGGAGTCCTATTGGCAAGCTTATTGGATTAAGCACTAAAGTTACCATCACAAGAATCTTCCAAAGATCATGCTCTACTATTTGCTAAACTCCAGGCTTAGGCCTAAGATGTTATTTTATCAAATAAAGTAACTTCTTAGTTTTCAGGACTATCCTGATTCATTATTCCCAATTTGAAAAATTAAAGTCGTTAAATACATTTCCACCCAGGATTATGTTTTAAACACTAATCTTTCAATTATCTTGATTCCAATAGTCCAACTATCGAATCAACGATTTTAGGTACAATTTATTATAATGATTACTATAGTCCAACTATATAATCAACTATAATTTAATTGATTAAATTCAATTATATTGATTACTATAATCCAATTATAAAATCAACTATTAATTCAAATAGTTTGAATACAGTCCAACTATTTTAAAATAACGGTTAAATATTAGTCCAACTAATATGTTAATTTATTTGACGAAAAATTGAAATGAGCGCTTATGGCAAGTAACTAAAGGAATATTGCAAATTTAATACTTGCCTCCCACTATTTTTCGGCGAGCCTCTAACCCTCTGTTGAGTACTCGGGAAACCTTGTTTCCTAGTGGGCTAGGATCATGTTAAATAACACACAATCTTGACTTTGGCCAACAAATTGTATGATAATTAACTAGGTAGATCTCTAAGATCAATTGGATCCCATCCAATTCCTAGATCCAGTAGGTGGACATCCAAGTCAGAGACATATATCTTATATATGCCAATATATCAAATATATTGCCTAACCTTTTTCCTCTGAATCAACTAAGCCTTGGCTTTGGCACAACAAACTTAGTGATCCCAGTTAAGCGTGTTGGATAATATGCCCATAGCGTCACTATTGTACAGATCATAGTGATGTTGTACAAATTAACTATGTGACAAGGAAATTGAACTCTCATCATTTGTGATTAGATCACCTTAGATATATAAATGAGAGAGGTCCATATGATTAGTTCCTGGATTGAGATGATATGAGACAGTATCAGTCCACGAAGGATTAATCATTAAATATCCCTAGTCGTAGTATTATCGAGACTGGACATCGATAATGCGGAATAGGCTAGTATTGCACTTGTGCGTGTTGTGAGGGCACAACATCATAGTTCTCATATATTTGGGTATTGGATACTCATGCAAGTGCGATATGAGGTTGTGTTTCACCGATGGTACGGGAAATAGCTTCGCTCTGGATAGACCCCTCGGAATCCCATTGGTATTATGACTAGTGTCTATGGGAATCCGAAATCAGGGTAGGTGTATTTGGTCTTAACTTGAACTTGCACCGCTAATGCTTACGACAATCAATATACTTTAGTTGAGGTCGTCTAGGACTCTAACCGGTTCTGTGTACGCCGAAGCTGAGTATATTGAGAATCATAGAGTATTGGGTGTGATGTCAAGACGAAAGTATCACTCCAGTCATAGTGGAGATGATGTCACGCAGGATACGGTATTAGTACTCTGAGGTGCTGCAGCCACCGGGATATTATGACAAGGTCATGTATATCCGATTATAGAGACTAGTTACCAGACATCCGACATGTGCTTCGTACGGGGCAGACACTTATCCAGCCCCAGGCCTAGCACGTGACTATCCGATACTGGGCCGATATGCACGATACTTGGTATACTACGCCTGATATAGATCCTTATATATTCCTGTAAGAATATTTCCGGAGAATTGGGTAGGCATGGCGTTTTGCTGGAAGCTAACCTTGTCTTGTAAATCGGTAGGACGTGGTACTTGGTACGTACGTGTTCGGATACTCCGGCGACCGTATTTACTGCCAACATATCCGTGGATCTCATGGGTCGCTTCCCAAAGATTCACTGATGACGTATAACTCGCACTCTAAATTAATCTGGGATTAATTAGAAGAGAGAGAAAATTAATCTGGGATTAATTGCAGAGATATTTTATCTGGGATAAAATATCAATTAAAGAGAGATAACGATTAATTTGGAACTAATCGAGAAATTAATATATTTGATATATTAAACGAAATTAGATTTCGACGCGGAATTAAAATTAGATTTTAATTCGAGCGAGCGAATTAATTTAGAATTAATTCGTTAGCGACGTGAATAGTGACTTCGCTAGGCGTAATCATTTAATTACGACGCGACGGAAAATTCGTTAATTTAGAATTAGCGAACCCGAGCCCGAGATTATTTGCGAGCGCATTCGTATTTCGAATTCGAGTGCGGCAAATCAAATCAAGCGTCAAATCGCTAGTCGCATCTAGCGTCACATCAAGCGTCAAATCATGTCACTTTGAGTGATGTGACAATTTGATTGAGTGATATGACATGATGTGAGTTAGTGGAGTGGTTGGAATGTTTGGTATATGAATTGATTTTTGAAATCAATTATTTTTACACCATTTGACTTTTGTAAAATTATTTGGTAAATCATTTATATATTTTTGGAAAATATATAAAGGAAACATATACCATTTTTTCAAACAATTCAACACATCTCTCTTTCTCTCTTTCTCTCCTAAACTCACGCCCACGGCTGTTGTTAAAAGCTTACTGTTTTGACAAAACAGTGAGCTGTGTGGGAAGCTTGGAGTGTGATTTTGTGGCAAAATCACAAGTGCTAGCACACTTACGAGACATGCGAAGGTGATAGGGAAGCTCACCCATGAGCCGGGAACCATTCGACGAAGCTTGGAGATTGACGAAGGACCAAAAACGAAGTCAAAAGTGAGCAAAAATCTGCACTGCAGTTCGCCAAAAACCATGAGCGTTTTTGGAGTTTTGTTGCTTCCGCGTCTCACAAACCGATCATGTAAGTATTCCGCAACTTCTTTGATATGTATTTCACCTTTATCATGCTTGTTTGATGATCTTGGGACCTAGAATAAACCAACAAAGCGGACCCCATTGACCTTGGAAAGCTTCGTAATCAATGTCGATGGATAAGAAATGATCTTGACTTTAGCCAACAAATCACAACTTGGCAAGACACCAATATGGAACAAAACCTTCATGATTCAAACACCTCCTCGATGGACAAAGGTCTTGACTTTGGCCACAAACCAATGCCAGTCTTGGATCTTGAGTAAGAATCACTCAATGGAAGGAAAAACACTTAATATGTATTGAGGGTTTTTCGCGTGCAATTGGCAACCATTAATTATCTTTGTTAGGTCTCATCATCATACACCCTTAAACATGCATTCTAAATACATAATAAGGCGCGTAAGTAAATAAATATAATAATGATATGCGGATGGATACTTAAACATTATTCCTAGAACAAATCTCTCTCATTCCTCTCTCCCGCTAGCACAAGTATTACTTCTACCCGATTACATAACACTTCTAAGGAAACCTCATTTACATGAGGGGAATAGTGAGAAGAGAAATACAAAGAGTAAGGAGGTAATGCTGACACGACAACGGTCCAATTAATAAATTCTAAATTTATTACAATAATTTCCAAAATTGCCCCACCCATCTAAATCCATCCGATATACATTATTCTCATACATCGCAACATGTATTCACACAAGCATGTTATCAATCAATCTAATCCACTTAATTAATCTGAATATTAATGACCATCCAATGTTCAAACAACGATTTGATTTGCGCTAGTCCGACTCGTTTTGCGAATAAGTACTCAAAGTACAAATTCTTGAATTATATTAAACTACAACATTAAATCCAATTAATTTGTATTTAGTACTAATTCTATATTTAATTCCAAATTAAATAATACACCTTTTTAAAGTACCTTTACGACTTAGATTCTACATCTAATCGTTACGGGTCTCAAAGCCCGATTAACATCCAATGTCAATTTAATTTAAAGTCCAATGGGCTTTTAATTAATTTCTTAAGGCATGGACTTTTGGTCAATATGGGTCAAACCTAATACCAAAGCCCATTTAAGGAATCACCCTTATTTGCCAAGAGAAACCAATTTAGGCCCATTAGGCCCAATTAATATTAAAGGTCCATTTAAGTCATGATTGGACTTTATGGAACTGGTTTTGGGCCCAATTGGATCCAACCAATTTAGCCTAAACCAATCTTGGTACAACAAGCCCATTTAAGCCCAATTACAACTTTTCAAGCCCAATTCCCAAATAGGCCCAATTAATTAAATTACCAAATTCCAAATTTCATAACTTAATTAACCTAAGTGTATAGCCATAATTAATTACCCAAATTAACATTTCCAAAACAAACAATTTGTACAATTAATTATGCTCATTAACATCAAAACATGTCCAACACATTTTAATCAAAATCACACTCATTTTCCATGCTATGTAGTCTCGACATTTTGGGGTTTTATTTGTCCGATTCGGTTTCAATCCAATTAAATCCACAATCAACATTACCCAATGTTTTCCAACTCATCCAATGATCAAAAAACACAAAATACCATGACTTTATGGCAAGACAACCATTCAGCCAAGCCTATGATTTCGGGGAAAAATTATCCAATCGATTTTATCAAATTGACAATGCATAACACCATGTTATCATAATTTAAGCATACTCAAACAATCAATTTCACTCAAACATGCTCAAATCATTTTGCCCAAATTTTAACCCTAATTAGTTTCATGCTCAAAATGGCTCAAGATACCATTGTTGGGTTTCTATTAGGTCCCAAGGATCAAATCAAGCATCAACATGTGTGAATACTACAATGAAATATGGCGGAATCATACTTACATTGATCGGATTTGGCGATGCGGAGGAACAACAAAAACTTCAAGCTTTTCTCTCCAAGGTTCTCGGCTTTGTGCTCCTCCATTTTCGGTCAAGCTCCATGGATGAATCTCCAAGCTCCAAGCTTTGTGTGGTGATTCCATGCTCATGAAAAAAGATTCCCTGTCACCTTAGGATGACCCTTTATGTGCTAACATTAGTAATATTTGCCACAAATCTTCCTAGTTGCTTTTTCTCATCCAAGGTTTTGTGAAGAAAAATGAAAGACGATGGAGTTTTGGCCCCTTGGCCGAAACTATGAGAGAGAGAGATGAACGAGATGTATTTTCTTATTTTGTTTTCTAAAAACAATTAATGAAAAAGCTTTACAAAATTTGGTATATCATTTCCAAAAGTCAAACCAAAATTTTGGAGCCAAAATCTCATTTAATACCTCACAACCACTTCTTTCATGAATAGTGACTGCATGTCAATCACTCAAAGTGATAAGACATCCATCACTTGAATAATGTGTGATGTGATGTGACGCGTGATGTGACTTGTGGCCGCACTTGAATTTGAAATGCGAGTGCGCCCGTAAACACTCCCGGGCTCGGGTTCGCTAATTCCAAATTAACGAATTTTCCGTTGCGACACAATTAAATAATTATGCCTAGTAAAATTACTATTCACATCGCTAACGAATTAATTCTAATTAACTCGTTCACCTGAATTAAAATCTAATTTTAATTCCGCGTCGAAATCCAATTTCGTATAATATATCAAATATATTATTTTATCGATTAATTCCAAATTAAACGTTCTCTCTCTTTAAATAAATATTTTATCTCAGATAAAATATCTCCGCAATTAATCCCATATTAATTTTATCTCTCTCATTAATTAATCCCAGATTAATAAAGTGCGAGTCATACGTCATCGGTGAATCTTCGGGAAGCGACCCATGAGATCCCCGGATATGTTTGCAGTAAATCCGGTCGTTGGACTATCCGAACACGTAAGTACCTAGTACTACATTTTTACCGATTTACAAGACATGGTTGGCTTCTAGCAAAGCATCATGCCTACCCAATTCTCCAGAAATATTCTTACTGGAATATATGATCTATATCAGGCGTAGTATACATAGTATTGCGTATTTCGATCCAGTATCGGATGTCACGTGCAAGGCATGGGACTGGAAATGTGTCTGCCCCGTACGAAGCACATATCAGATCTCTGGTAACTATTCTCTATAATCGGATAAACATGACCTAGTCATAATATCCCGATAGCTGCAGCATATAAGAGAACGAGTTCCGTATCCTACATGATCATCATCTCCACTATGACTGGAGTGATATTTCCATCTCGACATCACACCCAATACACTACGATTCTCAATATACCCAGAAGAGGCGTACACAGAACCGGTTAAAGCCCTGGACGACCAAAACCAAAGTATATTGATTGTCGCAAGTATTAGCGGTGCAAGTCTCAAGTTAAGACCAAATACACCTACCCTGATTCAGACTTCCATAGACACATAGTCATATTACCAATGGAATTCCGAGGGGTCTACAGAGCGAAGCTTTTTTCCGTACTATCGGTAAAACAAAACCTCCTACTACACTTGCATGAGTATCCTATACCCAAATATATGAGAACTATGCCGTTATGCTCCCACAACACGCACAAATGTAATACTAGTCTATTCCGCATTATCGATGTCCAATCTCGATAATACTACGAATAAGGATATTTAATGATTAAACCTTATGATTGATACTGTCTCATATCATCTCATTCGGAACTAATCATATGGACTTTCTATCATTTATACATCTTGGTGATCTAATCACAAATGTTAAAAGGGCAATTTCCTTTGTCACATAGTTAATTTGTACAACAACACCATGATTTGTACAAATAGTGATGCTATGGGTCATATCTGTCCAACACCCGTCACTAAACCAGATGAAGGTCTAGGATAATCTCTAGTCTACCAGACC
>SKCR01052991.1:0-67073 GCA_019454045.1 Zanthoxylum bungeanum | reverse complement strand
TCTATTCCTGTCACCAAGGCGATAAGAGCCTAAGAGACTTGGGTATTTAAGAGAGTTCGCTCCACCCTCCCTCTGGGGAATCTTCAATAGGAAATCCATTTGACAGTCAGTCACGTATTATAACTCATTGGCACGTACCGTAAGGTATGAAAAGGGTGCGCTCACTTGGTCGCCTCAAACCCTTGAGTGGGGAGTCCTAATTGTGGGCAGTCCTTCACCGGCGAGAGCCTTTGTCTACACTCCCATAAGCCCACATGTGAACCGCAGTTGTATAATTAATAGAAATTATCTCTTTATGCTTGCGTTTAGGACCATTGTCATTTGGATTCAGTTGGACTTTTTGTCATGAGGTATGGGCTTGTTGGGCCATTTAAACTGGGACGAGTCCATGCTTTATGGCAGTTGGGCCAAAAGCTTCTGAAATGCCAATGAGCAATCTTATGTTTAGGCCCCTTGTCATTTGAAGTTGTTTAGCCATGTTATCACAAAAGTGTAAACCTGTTGGGCCTTTTCAACTGGGACAAGTTTGCACCGCGCAATAGTATGATTGAATGCGTTAAAATGATAATGGGCCGACTTATACATTCCATGCAT
The DNA here is from genome assembly GCA_019454045.1 of Zanthoxylum bungeanum. NCBI lineage: Eukaryota > Viridiplantae > Streptophyta > Magnoliopsida > Sapindales > Rutaceae > Zanthoxylum > Zanthoxylum bungeanum. The sequence goes on along the minus strand of SKCR01052991.1, from coordinate 66,479 downwards.
CATACACATACATGCTGACTCACAATTTTAAAAGACATCATAGATATCCATTGGGTTAGGGAAGATGGAAGACTCGTCAAAAGGCCGTTAGCGAACATGAGCGAATCAGTTAACGAGGGATCTCGTATGGATCAACTGGAAGCTAATCTCACTAAGGTTACCGAGCAACTGCAAGCTTTGACCACTGCTATGACTAATATGGTTGTGCCCGCGCTGCGGGAGGCTGAGAATGAGAGGTGTGAGGGCCCTCCGAGCGGGTTGAATGATGATGTCCCCGTCTATGATGATGAATGGCTGAGTATGCCGCAGAAAGGATAGCCGGTCTCAGGTCGAATTGCAGAAACTCCTCCGCGATCAGGTGGAATCGGTTACCCGCAAGTTGAAGGGTAAACATAAGGATTTGTTAGATTATGAGGCGATGACTTTTGAGGAGCAGCTGCCGGCTTAGTTCAAAATGCCTGACATAGCCAAGTTCAATGGGAACGGGGATCCGAGGGTCCATCTCCGACAATATGTTTCTGTAATGAGTTCAGTGGGCTTGTCGCAGCGTCAGGTTCATAAGATGTTTGGGATGTCTCTTGAGGGGGCACCCGTAGTGTAGTACCATGGCCTTGAAAGGAAGGTTAATGAGGATTGGAGAGCGCTGGCAGAAGCCTTTCTGAACCAATATGTCACAGATTTGGAGATCAACTTGTCACTTCGCGACTTGGAGAATACCAAGCAGAAGCCGAATGAGAGCTTCAAGGATTATGTGGACCGCTGGAGAAGCCAACTTCTGAAAATACAGACTCGGCCCCTCGGAGAATGACCAGATTAAAATGATCATCAAGGGCACCAATCCCTTTATCTATGGCAAGCTGAGGAGGATGACCTCCATGATTACTGATTTTCGACAGTTAAGGGAGACTGTCATGGATATCGAGGAAGAAGAAGCGGAGAATATGAAGTTTTATGGCCTGAATATGAGGACTGTTGGAGGACCAACGAGAGCCAAGCTCGTTTATGCCGAGGTTTCCGCTATCAGAAACTGGCGTTTTTCTAACCTGGGTAGGCCTTTGTCTAAATTGCTGGAGAAGTTGACAAGGCAAGGATTCCTAAAACCCTTGGAGACTAGACCGCTTCCGCCTCTACCACCAAATCTCAACCCAAACTTTTACTGCCATTACCACCAGTAAAAAGGCCATGACACCGACAGCTGCGCCCGCCTCCGACATGAAATCCAAGACCTCATAGACTCTCACAAAATACCCGACCCCGAAAAGGAGTAACCCAACATTCATCTGAATCCCCTACCTAACTATCACTCCGTCCCACCACCTACCTACATGATTGGCTCCGGCCTACTAGAAAGCTTTGTCCTTCAAACCTTTGACCACCAAGCCATTTGCCTAGGGATATGGGATAGTAGTAGTGAGGATGAAACAGAGCAAGGGAAGAATTTCTGGGAGGACTTCTCGAGCAGTGATGAAGAGGAGGTGAAAGAATGACGCGCAGTGGGCGCTTTTACAATGATACCGCAGAAAAGGGCAAGGAAGTGTTGGTAGAAGGTAGAGAAGTGGCGGAGAACGGGGATAATGCTGAAGGAGATGTGGTGCTACGTCAGTTGAAGAAAACACGAGCACAGTTAAGCATTTAGGAATTGTTGTGTGCATCGCAGGAGCACAGACGTGTCATGGTTGAGGCCTTGAGCAAGATAATAGTACCGGAGGATGCCAACACCACAATGTTTGTAGGATCAGTGCAAAAAGAAGCTTTGCAAGTGATAAATTTTTCTGAGGAGGAACTCCCGGCGGAGGGAAGAAATCATAACAGGCCATTATTCATAAGAGTCGAAGTGAGAGGTAACAAGACATCTTGTGTAATAGTGGATGATGGCTCATCTATCAATGTTTGCCCTTTGAAGATTCTGTCGAAGTTGGGTATGAAGGCAATAGATCTAAGTCCCTCCAATATGACCATCAAGGCATATGATGACAGTAAGCGAGCCGTTGAGGGCATCTTTACCGCAGTGGTCGAGGTTGGCCTGATTGAGGATGAGGTTAAGTTCACGGTGCTCGATATACCGACCACTTTTGCCCTTCTGTTGGGGAGGCCATGGTTTCACAAACTTGGGGGCGTGCCCTCCACCTTGCACCAGGCCATCAAGTTTCTGTATGGCGGAGAGATTGTCACTATCCGAGCTGAAGTGGATAATGTTGTGGCCGCTTTGGAGATACAACCTTTCACGAGGTTCCAAGTGTCGGCAACCTTTGAGGAATGGTAGATCCTAAGGTAGCTAGGATCATGGAGAAGATGAAGTTCGAGCCAGGCACATGCTCAGGCGTTTGAGGAGCACTGCCCGACTTCAAGGGGCATACCACCCGGAGGGGATTAGGATACAAGTCTGATGAGGATAAGCCAAAGACTAAGAAGAAATGGTTAAAGCTAACAGAATGCTTCGTGAAGGCAACATGGTATCAATGAGAGCTTAAACCAGTGGAAGTCAACGAGATCATGGTACCAGGATTTGAAATATTTCAGGATGTGATGGGTTAGAAACTGTTGGCAGAAGAAATTACAAAGAAGGAAGAGGAGTGGGAAGAAGAGCTAATGAAGCTGGAGAGCCTGACCCTCGAGGAGAATAAGGAAATCGAGGAAGACCCGGCTATAGGGGATGAAGCATCTGCGGAGGATGAAGATGTTTATCTCTCTGATTTATTCGAATGTATTCATGCATCTGCTAGCAATAAAGACATTCATTTCGCTTACTTGTCTGAGTCTCTCCCTTTCAATTTGCATGACTTGAGTATATTTGACATCAACTCAACCAAAACAAACGCATTTAACCATGGTACGCTTGAAAGACCCAAGGAAGTCTTAATTTTGAGTGAGGTTACCTCTGAAGAGCGGAAGAATTAGAAGAGATATTAGTCAAATATGCCAATGTATTCACTTGGTCATACGAGGACATGCCTGGAGTAGACAGAAGTATCACCCAGCATGTGATACCGACGTATCCAAATATGAAGCTGGTAAAGTAGAAACTCTGACGGATGAGACCTGAGTGGGCCGAGAAGGTCAGAGAAGAAGTCAAGAAACAAATAGATATAGGATTTTTGGAAGTGGTGAAATATCCCGAGTGGTTGGCAAACATCGTGCCAATGCCGAAGAAAGACGGGAAGGTTAGAATATGCGTAGATTATAGAGACCTTAACAAGGCTTGCCCGAAGGATGATTTTCCTTTACCCCATATAGATATGCTTGTTGATAGTGCGGCTTTATCTGCCATGTACTCATTCACGGATGGGTTCTTAGGATATAATCAGGTTCTTATGGCTGAAGAAGACAATCATAAGACTGCATTTGTCACAGAATGGGGTACGTATTGCTACAAGGTGATGCCGTTTGGGCTTAAGAATGTAGGAGCCAATTATCAACGGATGGCCACTACATTATTCCATGACTTAATGCATAAAGAGATTAAAGTATATGTGGATGACATGATGGTAAAATGAGAGACAAGAAGCGGACATATAGAAGCACTGGAGAAGTTCCTTGAACGAGTCGACAAATACAACTTGCGGCTAAATCCCAAGAAGTGTGTGTTCGGGGTAACTGTAGACAACAGAACCTGGGCGACGCTGTTCTAGGCTCACGGCCTAGTTGGGAGTATGAAATAACATGGAGTCGCCACCCGGTGTGAACCGGGACCAAGATTTAAGGCCGCACTCACCCCTCGCAAGGGAAGACCTCAAACCGTTGGGTTCGGAATCGTCCCTTACTTATGTCACTTGTGATGATATGATTTGTGCAATTAATCAACCGAGTCTACTCAATAATCATGCTCAAGAGTACTTAGATCTAACATGCTTTCATCCAAATAACTCCACGCAATATAACACAACGAGCATATTGAACCATTAAACCAAGTAAACAAATAACTAATTAAACATAAACATAAACTAAACGAAACATCATGCATAAAGAATGAAGAAACAACATGCCTAAATAACACAATCATGCTTTGAAAATTAAATAACAAGACTAAATTAAATCATGCTTAAAATAATAAATAAACGGCCTAGAACTATGACATGCTCAAATACAAATTTGGATGAGACAAGATACGTGTATCTTAAGTGGTACGTGGCGTTGTATCCCGAGTGCAGACCATACTACCGTCCATTCGGAATCGGCTACAGAATTTACGTCCGGGTTTCCATCCGATATACCACAAAAGGGAACACATATCCCGCTCATCCAACAATCACATCATGCTTCAAACGACTCTCATGCAATAATATTTTAAAATAAATAAAATAAAACGAAAGATCATATGTAAAAAGGTGCCCTCAGGTCTAACCTCTTTTGTCGTTCCTCGAAAGCGCGTTACACAGTCGTCGGAAGGATTGATACTCCGCAACTTTTCTGGTTCACTAATCCAATGATTTTCCTCGCGGTTTCACTGCTCGGGTTTTTGTTTTCACTCCGTTTCGCTGCTGTTTTTGTTGTATTTTCTGGTCATTGTTTTTTTGGTAATTTAGGGACTGTTTTGGGGGTAGTTTTTGGACTGTTTTTAATGCGATTTTAGGGCTTTGGGTTTAATTCGGGACTGTTTTGGGAAGTTTTTAGGTGCAGTTTTGGGCAGTTTTTAGGTGCAGGTTGTGGTTTCTTGTTACTGTCGGTTTGGCTTGGCAGTGGGTGCTTGACTGGTTGCTTCACGTGGGTGGAGACTGACTTGACTTGTTAATCACGTTGATTGCTCACGTTCTGAAAGGTTGAAGGGTTAGTAAGCAACGTGTGATGAGTGGCTTGCAAGGTGGCAATTTGGCGTGAATGGAGGCTTATGGGGCGTTTGTGAGTATGAGGCTAGGTAAGCTTTGTGGCTGCTGGGCGATGTGGGAATGAGGGGTGTGGGTTTGTGCAGGTGTCGAGAGAGTGTGTTGACTGGTGGCTGTTTATGGGCGTGAGGACGTGAGGCGTAATGGGCTGGTGGAGGCTGGGCAAAAGAAGCAAGGGCGTGGGCAAGGTGGCTTCTTGCGTGAGGTGTAGCTCGTTAGTTTGTGTTGATCAATTGAGGGGTTGTGAGGCTGTGGAAGGTGTAGCCAGATTAGGATTTTTTTGGTGGCTGCCGATTTTTTGTGGTTCGCTGATGGCTCTTTGGTGGCTAGTCGTGGCAATGAGTAGAGGGTTGTGAGGTTGCTTCACGTGGAGTGGCGGTGAAGTGGGGCGTGGTACGTGAAGGTTCTTGGTGCGTGAGGGGTAGGTGGCTATTGGCGTGCTGATTTTGGGGTTAAGAGGAGAAAGAGCTTTTGTTATGGTGGCTTGTTTGTAGTCTTTAATGAGAGAGGCAGAGAGGAGGCCGAGAGTCAAGATGGTTTAAGGGTCATTGCCGAGAGTGAGAGGGTTGCCGAGGGGTGGGAGAGCTGAGTGATGATCGTTTGTGGTCTGTGAGGGTGAGATGGTGAGTGGTCTGGAGCAAAGAGATCAGAGAGCTGAGCGTGGGGGCAGGAGAGAGATGAAGATAAAAGTATTTTAGGGTTTCGGTTAGTGTCTTTGCCGTGAGAATGAGCCAGCCAGCGTAAGGTTGCAGAGTGTGTTATTTTTATAGTTGTCAATAGGGTTAGGGTTGCATGGATTTGAATAAGGAAAAAGAAATCAAGTTAATTGGGGAATTTATTTAAATTTGGTGAGTGGTTTATTTGTTTTAGGAAAAGATTTATTTAATTTTGGTATTAGTTTTAATATAATTTAATTTAAATGTAATTTGTTTTAATTTAATTTAAATTGGAATTAATTTGATTGGATTTTAATTTGATTTTGTTTAAATGTATTTTAATTTGATTTAGTTTAATTTCAATTTAGTTATTTAATTTAATTTTAATTATTTTTTAATTCAATTTAATTTGTGACATATATTTTAAATGTTTTAATTATTTAATTTGTGAGATGTGATTTAATGGGTTTGGTGTGTTTTAAAATAGAGGTCCAACAAGCGAACCCGAAGCGAAACAAGCGAGTTAAATCGACCAAAATATCAATTTCCAACTTTACCCTTCTGACGTCTGTTTCCCGCGGCTTTCACAATCAAAGAGGTAGTGTCTCCATACGAGACTCATCATCAGGACTTATATGTAAAAATGCAGTGTCTACAGTAACGTCGGGAAAATTGCTAGGACACACGGTCGGAATGAGAGGAATAGAAGTAGACCCTGAGAAGATCAAGGCGATTACTGAAATGCCTGCACCAAAGACAGAGAAAGAAGTGAGAGCATTCCTCAGGAAAATTCAGTACATCAGTCGTTTCATCGCCAAGCTGACATCAGTATGCGAGCCTGTCTTCAAGTTGCTGAGGAAAGACCAGCCAGTGAAATGGAATGAGCAATGCCAAGAAGCTTTCGACAAGATCAGGGAATACTTGGTGAAACCTCCTGTCTTGAAACCTCCAAGATCGGGCAAACCCTTGGTGTTGTATTTGGCCATAGAACCCGAAGTGCTGGGGGCAATGATGTACAAGCAGATGAGACGGGGGTAGAGCATGCAGTCTACTACCTCAGTAAGAAGATGCTTCCGTATGAAGCCCGCTATCAAGAAGTAGATGAGATCTGTTTAGCACTAGTGTGGGCATCCAGAAAATTACGTCACTACTTCTAATCTTACAAGATCCAAGTGGTAGCAAAAGAAAATCCCTTGAAGTATCTACATTCGGTGCCTTCGCTAGTAGGGAAGTTAGACAGATGGTTGGTATTGCTGACATAGTTTGATGTTGAGTATCTCACCTCTAAAGTAATCAAAGGTCGAGTTGTAGCGGAGTTCCTGGCACTACAACCTATAGAAGGAGACCAATACAAGTTTGAATTCCCAGACGAGAAGATCCAAGCAATAACAGTCCAAGGATGGAAGATGTACTTTGACGGAGCAGTGAATTACAAATGAGCCGAGATAAGGATCGTGATAGTAACCCTTGAGGGAGAAACCTTGCCGATGGCCAAAAGATTGACGTTTGGAGTAACCAACAACATGGCTGAGTATGAAGCATGCGCATTTGGACTGACAGCATTGATAGCTTTGAAATCTAAGAGCGTGGAAGTCTATGGAGACTCGATGTTGGTAGTCCGGCAGATATAAGGAGAATGGGAATTGAAATAAGAACGGTTGAAACCTTACTTGTTCCACCTCAGGATTCTGGCACAGGCCCTCCCCGATTGTAAATTCCAGTACTTGACGCGAGAAGAGAACCAAATGGCAGACGCGTTGGCTACCCTAGCAGTAACTTGGGAAAATCCAGAGAAATTGGTGATGAGACCTCTAGTGTTGACAACGGCAAGCAGACCGTCTACGAGATAGAAAGAATCTTGGAAGTAGAGGTCAATGATGGGAAACCTTGGTACTAAGACATTCAGCGATACTTAGAACACGGGGAATTCCCGGAAGATGCAAGACAAAAGGACATGATAGCCATTAAGAAGTTGGCTTCTCAGTATGTGAGTTTGAAGGGAGAACTATACAAGAGACAGACAAATGGCATTTAGTTGAAGTTTTTAAGGAAAGAAGAAGCTCATAAAACAATGGAAGAAGTACATGCCGGAGTATGTGGACCGCACATGAACGGATTGAACTTGTCCTGCAAGATAGTGAGACAAGGCTTTTACTGGTCGACCATGGAAGCTGACTGCGTGAAGCTGGTAAATCATTGTCACGATTGTCAAGCACGGTAACTTAAACCATTTGCCGCACACTGAGTTGCATGGGCTATCAGAGTCGTGGCCTTTCTCAGCATGGGGAATTGACATGATCGGAGAGATTCGACCGCATGTATCGAATGGACATCGCTTCATAGTAGTGGCAGTAGGGTGGAAGCCGAATCGTTTCGCAATGTTACAACAAAGACGATGGCAAAGTTCATAGCCTGAAATCTCATATGTCGATATGGAATGCCGCATCATGTAGTAACAGACAATGGAGTCTAGTTTCAAGGAGAAACAAAGGCAATGCTACAGAAATATGAGATATCACATCACAAGTCGTCACCTTACAGATCGCAAGCGAATGGGGCAGTCGAGGCGGCCAATAAGACGATAAAGAGGACACTAGCCAAAATGACGGAGAACTACAAAGATTGGGCCGATAGCTACCGTATGCCCTGTGGGGATACAGAATATCTGTGAGAACGGCAACGAGAGCCACACCTTACTCTTTGGTCTACGGAATGGAAGCAGTACTGCCAGTGGAAGTTGAGATACAGTCTACGCGGGTATTAGTAGAAGCAGAGTTACCTGAACAGGAATGGGCCTCACAGAGATTTAAACAGTTAGCACTACTGGATGAGAAGAGAATAAAGTATTTATGTCATATGCAGTTATACCAGAAGAGGTTGGCTCGAGCATTCAACAAGAAGGTGCGTCCTACAAAAATTAGAAAGGGTGATTTGGTGCTTAAGCAGTCGAAGTCGTCGACGACAGACCCGAGAGGAAAGTTCAGACCCAATTGGGAAGAACCGTACATAGTCCAGAAAGTAATGGGAAACGGGGCAGTGAGACTGTCAGACTTGGAAGGGAACGAGTTCACCGAGCCGATCAACGTGGATAGATTGAAGTAGTATTTTGCCTGAGGAAAAGAAGACCGAGCAGTCACCGGCAGAAGACCTAACCCAAAGGAATATGAAATTCATTCATGCATGCATGCATACACATAACGTATTTGAATTCTTTTTGTGTTTGTTCTATTTTGTAATCACAGGTTTCAAAGAAGAAAAAGAGAAAGCGGCAAAGGCAAGCCAATCAGAAGTAGCAACAGTATAATATTAGTATCAGTTTCGGGGATGAGTCCCAGGGTTGAGGTCTGCATCGGTATCAGTTTCAGGGACGAGTCTCAGGGTTGAGGCCCACATCAGTATAAGTTTCGGGAAGGAATCCCAGGGGGCGAAGCCCACATTATCAGCGGTTGAAAGGAAGAATTCCAGTGGAGTGAGTAAAAAAAAAGATGTCATTGATGGTTAGGCATATGTCCGGTGATGACATTGTTTGCTGTAGGGTGAAACCTTAGAAACGATGAGTGCGAGATACGCTCTCATCCGGTATTCTGAGTGGTTGATCTCGGCTAGACTCGCGAGCACTTGATTACGGGATCTTAGCAGTAGAAGCCTGAGTAGTCCGCGAGATGACTAGTTGAAGAGATGGCGGATCAGTGAATGACAGTTTGCCTAGATTTCCATCCTGGTTTACTTATGCTACGATATGTGATATGGTTGGAAACAAAGAAAAAAGTCTCTAAAAAGAAAAGGAAAAAATATACCACCTATAACCGATAAGCGTGAAGCTACCCATGGGCGAGTATTAGAACCACCATGAGGAGAAATGCTACCTTAAATGGTAGGTGTGTCGGAAAAAGAGAAAGAAAAGAGGAAAAAAAAAAGTTCAAAATGAAAAGAAAGAAAAGAAAGAGACGAAAGAAAAAAAAAAAACCATATCACGTTGAGTACGATGAAGTAATCACAGAGTATGATCAAAACATCTCGGTTGGTTAGACCCACTAATCCAATTCTCTGAGACAAAATCATCGAGTTGGTTTACTTAAGGATCAAGCTGCGAAAGAACATCGGCACACACACACACTAGGAGTCTAGTTCAGATCACTCATTCAGACGATCGGATTTTAGTGTATTAAGTACTTTGAAGGTTTTCTGGTTTCAACGTGAAGCATTCTTTGAGGACGAAAATATGTTTAGTTATCAGGATTATCTCGTGAGAAGTAGTACTTATGAGAGCAGCAAAGAACAAAAAAATGAACCGAGACTAGGGGCGACCAGTCTACCCTTTCTCATACAGCACGGTTCAGGAATAAACCATCACATCAGTATCAGTTTGGGGATGAGTCCCAGGTTCGAGGCCCGCATCAGTATCAGTTTTGGGATGCATCCCAGGGTCGAGGCCCACATCATCATCAGTTTTGGGATACGTCCTAGGGTCGAGGCCCACATTGTCAGTGGTATTGGGATGCGTCCCAGGGTCGAGTCCCCCATTGTCAGCAGTTCTGGGATGCGTCCTAGGGTCGAGGCCCACTGCGTCATCAGTTGTAGTTCCACCACATAGACGGAATACATTGCAGCTTCTGAAACTGCAAAGGAAGCTGTATGGATTAGGAACTTTATCACAGAATTGGGAGTGGTCCCAAATATCGAGAATGCGATTTCGTTATACTGTGATAATATTGGAGTCATTGCGTAAACAAATGAACCGAGGGCGCATCAGAAGTTGAAGCATATGGAATTCAAGTACCACATCATTCGAGAGATTTTGTCGCGATGGGACATTGTCGTGTGTAAGGTACCGAGTGAAGATAATGTAGCAGACCCACTTACCAAGGCATACCTCCAAAGTTATTTTATAAACATGTGGAGTCAATGGGTGTCAGATACAATCGATATTGGCACTAGAGCAAGTGGGAGATTTTTTAGGGTTGGTGCTCAGAGCGCCAATTTCTTGTTGTATTTCCTTGTAAATACTCTTGTAAATGTTTTATTATGAATAAAATAAACATTTTCTATAATATAATATATATATTTATATGGTAAAGACGTAATTGACCTTAGAATGATTAGTTGTGATACAATTGCAAAAGTGTCGCAACTAACATTAAATTGTATCATGACGTTGTCATTCTTAGACAGTTCCTGGTCATTGTTTACACTATTTGGTCAGTAAAGTAAACTCATTGAGACTGATACATGTCGTATGCTGGAATATTGGATCCCAATGGTTTCTCAATGAACCATGAGTCTTGGAGACTCGTATAGACGTGTAGGTGTTTATAGCGGATAAATATTGAATGACTCGCTGAAGATTCTTAATGGATGGTACACCAACGTCAATAAGAATCTTCTCGGGTTGAGTAGCATAAGTGATTCTTCGAATTGATATACCACTATGGGCACATGAGAGATCTTCCACACTTAGATGGTTGTCACATCACCGACCTATTAAGGTCAGACCTCAACCTATTCATTGGGTGTGGACAGATCCTCAGGGTGTCATGTGTGTGTCAAGATAGGATCCGTCAGTTCTGTGTACATAGCATAGGTAGTCCATATATGATTAGTAATCAGATAAAAACCATGGGCCCGTGGTACATTTTAGAAGTGAGTTCTAAGTGTTCTTTTAGAGATTGCTAATAGAGACGTCGACAGGATTGTCCCTATAGAGATTTGACATTTATATCTATATCTCTAGGATATATTCGGATACATGTGACAGAAGAATTAAACATATGCTATGACCTTGACCTGTATGATTCAGCGATTTTATTCGTGGTCGTCATAATTTACGGGTGGGTGAATTATGGACAAGAAATTGGATTTTGTGACGGATATATCTGAATCTAGAGAGTCTCACCTATGAAATATACTCGTAGAGCACTAGGGAAACTTTTATAAATAATACTGATTATTTATAAGTCGTTTAACGGTTAAACGAAAAATACATGCAAATGGACCTAATGGTCATTTTCTTAATTAATGTGTATTTATATTTAATATTTGATTTTATTAAATACACATTAATAAAATGTCAAATTGTGACTTTTGACATATATGATTGATATATGTATTTTGATTATTTAATGTAAATATAATACATATATTTTACATATTTGTATTTAATTATTTAATTATATAAATATTATACGACTAAATTAATTAAGTAATAAATATTTTTAATCACCATTTACCTTTTTAAATGGCCTAATATGATTGGAAACACTTGGTGGATTTCATTAAATGGTTTAATGGTCAAATACCAAAGTTTCGTATTTCATATTCCATTCAATTTATTGAAACAAAAATGTAAATATCTTGTTGTATTATTCTCTCTCTTGCACGGCCAAGTAGGGTTAATATATAAGTGTTTTATTTTGTTTGGTTTCATAAGTTCAAGCCACCAAATATATTACAAAGAAAAGTTTGAGAGAAACTTGAAGAACAAAGGAAAAAACTTAAGAAAAATTAGATTTTGTAAGTGTTTTCCAACTTTCTTCAACTAGAAAACGGTTTCCATGTTTCTAAGATTTAACATGTATTGCTTAGAATTTTCTCTACTCTTTAAGTATGTAATTAAATAGGTTTGAAACTTGTTTGAAAGATGTTGCATGTGTGATTAAACAAAGTGAGCTTATTGTAGGACACAGAAATCGACGACGTTGTTCCAGGCTCGCGGCCCGGTCGGGAGTACGTAGTAGCCCGTGGGGGACTAAACTGGAGAATAATGGAGTCGCCGCCCAGCGTGAACTGGGAAATGATATAAGGCCGCACTCACCCCTCGCAAGGGAAGACCTGAAACCGTTGGGTTCGAAAAGGTCCATTACTTATGCCACTTGTAATGAACGGATTCACGCAATAATATAACAAAGTCTATGAAATATACACATGCAAGAATAACCTATATCTAAGTTTGCATACATAGGAGTGAAACTTACATCTAAGTTTGCATACACAGGAGTAGAACCTATATCTAAGTTTACATGCATAAAAATAAATCGACATAACGGCAAGCAAACAATTTCATGAACATATTAAATTGATAAATGCGGAAAACATGAATAAATATTAATTGTATAAACATTGAATAGATATAATTAAGCTCCTAATGCGAAAGAAATAACTGAATCATACATGAAAATAACATGTTATTTCTAATGAACCACGAATAAACACAAGATTAGATAAAACGAAATATGTGCGTTCCTCAAGTAGTACGTGGAATTATATCCCAAGTTCAGACCGCACTACCGTCCATTCGGATTCGGCTACAGAATTTACGTCTGGGTTTCCATCCGATATACCATGAGAGATAGCACAAATTCATTCATCCCATAACCATAATATATGTGAACCAACAATACGCATGCGAATAAATACTAATAAATAATTAAACAAAATTAACGAGAATAAATAAAAGGGTGCCCTTAGGTCTTACCTTTTAAGTCGCCTCTTGGAAGTGCGTTACGCGGCCTTCGGAAGGGTTAATGCTCCGCAACTCCTCCGGTTCACTGGTTCAATATTTTCCTTCGTTGCTTCACTGTTTTGAGCTGCTGTTTTCTCTATTTTCTTCACTGTTTTGGATGATTTTTGCTGCTGTTTCAGGTGGTTGTTTAGGGGCTGTTTTGGGTTATTTCGAGACTGATTTTGGGTGTTGGTTTGGGACTGTTTCGGGGATGATTGAGCTGTGGTTTTAGTGTTTGTTTTGGTCTGTTAAGGAGTGCTGACTTGGGCCAATTTTATGGTTGTCTCTTTTGGTTCCACGTCAAATCCTTCATGTGTCTTGGTCTTCACGTGGCCACTCTTTGCTTACGCTGATTGTGGGCTTTATGGCTTAAGAGTCGTTGCTATTTTGTTTGGTGAGGGTTGGCTGTGCAAGAGGGAGACGTGTGTGAGTCGGTTGGTGCCTTATGGTCTATGGTCCGTGTGTGCTGTGAGTGGTTTGCGTGAATGGTAGTTAGTGAATGGCGTGTGTGTGTGGGGGAAGGGCGTGTGGCCTGTCTAGGGTTTGATTTGTGCGTGTGATTGACGATAAGGGGAGAAGAGAGAGATGGGTTGCCGAGTCAATGACCTAGGGTTTTATTGTTTGTTTCATTTTCAGAGATGGGGAGAGAGAGCTGATGAGTGAGGATGTGTCATGGTGGAGATGGGCTGTTGTGCGTGAGGTATATGGTTTCATTGTTACGGCCGTATATTGCAAGTGGGAGAGAGAATATGGAAATGTGAGGGAAGGCTAGGGAGAAGGTTCTGTTTAGGGTTTAAAAATTTTTGGTGAGGCCGTGAGTGGAGTTGGGAGAAGGAGCGAGATCGGTTGGGCGTGGAGATTAGGGTTTATTCTTTTTGTGTTTTTAGGTTGAGAGAGATCCCCCGGAGAGATAGAGGAGATTAGGGTGCTTTGTTGAAGGGTTTATTATTTCGGTGATCATGGGAGAGAGCAGTGTCTGTTGTTTAGCCGTGAGCCGAGAAGGATGAAGGTCGTGTGTTTTAGGGTTTATCTTTTATAGAGAAAGAGGAAGAAGATTAAGGAAGAAGAGAGTTAGGGCGTGAATGTGGTGAATGAGCTCTCTCTGTTTAAAGGTTTGGTTTGTGTGTCTTTTTATAAGAATGGGTTTGGGTTGTCCTTGTATGGGTAGGAAACGAAGATTGTGTGATCATTGGGAATATTTAATTAGTCTGTTATAAGGAAATGATTTCTTTAGTTTAGGAAATGGATTTGTTTAATTTAGGAATGTGATTTATTTAAATTAGGAAGGGGATTTATTTAATTTAGGAATGGGATTTGTTTTGATTTTAAGGGGATTTATTTAATTTAGGAATGGGATTTGTTTTGATTTTAATTGGATTTGATTTAATTTATTTGATTTGATTAGATTTAATTTAATTTGTGACTTGTTTTAATGTTTTAATTATTTTTGGATTGGGCTTGGGCGAAATGGGCTTTGGATGGGTGTGAGGGTTTTTTTGGGTTGAGTCTAACAGTTAAAACATAGACCAATCGAGCAGATATCGAGACTAAGCAAACGAATGAAATCTGGCAAGGTACTGTTTTTAGAATATTCCCTTCCGACGTCTGTTTCCCGAGACTTCCGCAACTTAAAGGGTAGTGCCTCTGTATGAGGCTCATCATCGGGACTTATGCAAAAATGCAGTGCCTACAGTCGCCCACACTTTGATGGGCTTGTGCAGTGTGTGACAGTGACAATCCTATCAAAGTCATGCATGCATTTTTATTTACCTGGTTCGCCAGCTCCTATCTGACTTGTTGTTACTTCGAATTGAGTTGATGTGGTGGCGAGGTGCTTCGACCCCCAAGGTTCATCCCTGCAAGATGCTGCGATCTCTAGGATTCACTACCGGACTGAGCTAATATGAGGTGGTTCATTTCTGAACCGTTACAGTTTGAGATTGTGGTCCATTTCCGAAGCGTGCTCCATTTTCGGAGCGCCATTTTCGGCATGCTAAACCTCATTTCCGAGGCGTCGCTGATGTGATGGTGGTCCATTTCAGAACCGTGCTCCATTTCCGGAGTAC
The DNA here is from genome assembly GCA_019454045.1 of Zanthoxylum bungeanum. Classification (NCBI taxonomy): domain Eukaryota; kingdom Viridiplantae; phylum Streptophyta; class Magnoliopsida; order Sapindales; family Rutaceae; genus Zanthoxylum; species Zanthoxylum bungeanum. Next base: position 51,439 of record SKCR01052991.1, on the reverse strand, counting down.
CATTTTCGGCATGCTAAACCTCATTTCCGAGGCGTCGCTGATGTGGTGGTGGTCCACTTCCAAACCGTGCTCCATTTTCGGAGTGCCATTTCTGGCATGCTAAACCTCATTTCCGAGGCATCGCTGATGTGATGGTGGTCCATTTCCGAAGCGTGCTCCATTTCCGGAGTGTCAATTCCGGTATGCTAAACCTCATTTCTGAGGTGTCGCTGATGTGATGGTCCATTTCCAAACCGTTACTGTGAGATGGTCCATTTCTGAACCGTTACTGATGAGATGGTCCATTTCTGAAACGTTACTGATGAGATGGTGGTCCATTTCTGAACCGTTATTTGAAAGGTGGTCCATTTCCGAACCGTTACTTGAGAGGTGGTCCATTTCCGAACTGTTACTATGAGATGGTCCATTTCCAAACCGTTACTGATGAGATGGTCCATTTCAGAACTGTTACTGATAAGGGTCTTGTTCCCAAATTGAGATGAGGGTCTTGTTCCCTGAATTGATTTGAGATTGATGGCGAGGTGATGTGACCTCTGGGTCTTGTTCCCGAACCACCGAGTGGGTTTTGTTCCCGAAGTGAGCTGATGGTCTTGTTCCCTAATTGAGTTGTGGGTCTTGTTCCCAAATTAAGTTGCGGGTCTTGTTCCCGATTGTGGGTCTTGTTCCCCAATTGAATTGTGGGTCTTGTTCCCGATTATGGGTCTTGTTCCCAAATTGAATTGCTGGTCTTGTTCCCGAACTGTGTTAAATGTGGGCTTTATTCCCGAACTGTGTGGAGAGTGGGCTTTGTTTAAGAGTGGGCTTTATTCCCGAACAGATTGTGGGCTTTGTTCCCGATCTGGCATGAGAGTGAGCTTTACTCCATGGGCTTTGTTCCCGAACTGTGTAGAGAGTGGGCTTTGTTCCCTGGACTTTATTCTCGAACTGTGTTGGCTGTGGGCTTTGTTCCCGATCTGTGCTGAGAGTGGGCTTTGTTCCCGAACTGTGCTGAATGTGGGCTTTGTTCCCGAGCTGTACCGAATGTGGGCTTTGTTCCTTGGGATTCATTCCTGAAACTGCTGATAAGGTGGGCCTCGACCCTGTGATTCATTCCCGAAACTGCTGATAATGTGGGCCTCGACCCTGGGATTCATTCCTAAAACTGCTGATAATGTGGGCCTTAACCCTGGGATTCATTCCCGAAACTGCTGATAAGGTGGGCCTCGGCCCTGGGATTCATTCCCGAAACTGCTGATAATGTGGGCCTCGACCCTGGGATTCATTCCTGAAACTGCTGATAATGTGGGCCTCAACCCTGGGATTCATTCCCGAAACTGCTTGTCTTGTGGGCCTCGACCCTGGGATTCATTCCCGGAACTACTCCGCGTTTTCTTTTTCTTCAAAACCTACGAACAAAAACAAAACAAAAAATTACGTGCACGTGTCGGGTATGCATATATGCATGAATGTATTTCCTATTCCGATGGGTTAGTCCTTCTTTGTGCTCTTTGGCGCCCATTGCCTACAAAAGTCTTCGATCGTCCCCTGGGCATGCTTACAGTTTGCTTTTACCAGTTCTCTTTTGGTGATGGCTCAGTTTTATTTGATCTCATGACTCAAGATTCCATTATGTCCTTTATTCGCGAGGTGGTAGACTGGTCGCCTCCATTCTTGGATTAGCTTTTTGCCCTCCGCTGTTTGCACTTGGTCAAGATGAACCACATGGTGGGGCATTCCATATCAACATGCTATATTACAAACTATGAAATAGTCCCAATAGTTACACATATTATTGCCCTCAAAGAATGCCCAGTATTGAAACCAGAGAACCTTCAAAACATTCAATGCAACTCAAATCCAAGTCTTTGAATAAATGATCTAAGCCATACTCAAAGTGTGTATGTGCAAAGGTTCCTTTGCAGATTCATCCCCAGGTAAGCCGACTCGATGATTTCGTCAAAAAAATTGGGATCGATGGGTCAAACCAACCTAGATGTCTCAATTATGCCTGCAGTTGCTTTTCTATGCTCAATGTGGTATGGTTCTCTTTCTCTTTTGTCTCTCTCTTTTTTCCTTTTCGTTTTGAACTTCTTCTTTTTTCTTTCTTTTTTTTTTCTTTTTTTTTTCAACACACCTACCCTTTAAGGTAGCATTTCTCCTCATGGTGGTCCTAATACTCGCCCATGGGTAGCTTTACGCTTATCGGTTATAGGTGGTTTAATTCTTTTCCTTAGAGACTTATCTTTTATTTTCAACCATACCACACATCATAACATAAGCAAATCAGGATAGACATTTAGGCGAACGGTCATTCACCGACCTACAATTTCTTTAACTAGTCATCTTACCAACTACTCAGGTTGTCACTGCTAAAAACCTATAAATAAGTGCTTACGAGTCTAACATAGATCAACTACTCAAAGTATCAGATAAAAGCACATCAAGAGTTTATCGTTTCTAAGATTTCACCCTAAAGCAATCAATTTCATCATCAGACTTATGTCTAACTATTAAGGGCTAAAAACAAACAAATTTTTTTCTTTTCTACTTTTTTTCTTTTTTTTTTTTTTTTTTTTTGCTGATGGCCCCCCCAATGGTCTATCTATCATTGCCGTAAAGTTTTATGTTCCTCGGTTTCCTTTTTCCCGATATCCATGTTTGATAAACTCTTCTTTGACAAGTCTTCTTTTTCCTAACCCAACAGATATCTTTGATGGCTTTTAAGACACGGGGTTAACATGATGCGCGTATGCATGAGATGCATGAGATGTAAGTGGTTATCAAAACGACATATATCCTTCCGACCTTATTTCTCCCACATACGTGGTAAATCTATTTATGTCATATGTATGGCTTATTCCATGCACCAATGTGGGGTACACAAAATCGTTCTCTCCTATGCTACGGGGTGAACCTTGGTTGTCCATTTCCATCGGTAAACGACAAAGACCGCCCATTTTCCACATGGACTAAGCCGATTATGGGATCATGCCATTGTCTAGAAACGACGAATTGGGCTTTCGGCGACCGTGGTCATGAGGAGGAACTTGGAAGCATCCAAAAGTATACAAATATGTCATAACAAGACGTATCCTTTCTGGATGAAAGCCAGTACGGATATCGAACTCATGCTTCTAGCATATTTGGATCATGTTTGGATTTTCTAAGCCCACCAAGGTTTTCATACAAGTTGGCCCATTATCATTTCAAAGCATTCAATCATATTATTGCGAGGTGCAAACTTGTCCCAGTTGAAAAAGGCCCAACATGTTTACACTTTTTCGATAACGTGGCTAAATAACTTCAAATGGTAAGGGGCCAAAACACAACAAGGCCCATCGCCATTTTAGAAGCTTTTGGCCCAATTGTCATAAGACACAAACTCGTCCCAGTTTAAATGGACCAACAAGTTCACAGCTCATGACGAAAGGTCCAACTGAATCCAAATGATGATAGTCCCAAACACAATCATGAAGGGATGGTTTCTACTGGTCATACAACTATGGTTCACATGTGGGTTTATAGGAGTGTAGACAAAGGCTCCCGCTGGCAAAGGATTGCCCACAACTAGGTCTCCTCACTCAAGGGTTCGAGCAACCGAGTGAGCGCACCTTTTTATACCCTAAGGTACGTGCCAACGAGTGATGATACATGAATGACTGTCAGGTGGATTTCTTATTGAAGATTCCCCAGATGGAGGGTGGAGCGAACTCTCTTAAATATCCTTGCCTCTTAGGCTCTTATCGCCTTGGTGACAGGAATAAACAATAGGTCCTCCAAATTAGTCCATCACGGTAAGCTTCGAGTAAATGATTATCTAGGTGCCTTCACAGCTTTTCCTTTCAGCTATAGAAAGGTAGTGAATGAAGGAAGACACCAAACCATTACCTAGCTCTAATAATGCCTTTGGTTAAACCCCTTGTACCCAACCCACTTGCAGACACAGTTAACTAAAGCGAAAATCACAAAAAAAAAAAAACAAGACATTATTTCGGGGCCGATTCTCTATCCCCAGTGGAGTCGCCAAACTATAGGACACATAAATTGGCAACGCTAAGCTCGTGGCCCGATCGGGAGTACGGAGTAGCCCGTGGGGGACTAAACTGGAGAATAATAGAGTCGCCACCCAGCGTGAACTGGGAAATGATTTAAGGCCGCATTCACCCCTCGCAAGGGAAGACCTCAAACCGTTGGGTTCGGAATGGTCCCTTACTTATGCCACTTGTAATGAACGGATTCACGCAATAATTTAACCAAGTCTACACAATATACACATGAAAGAATAACCTATATCTAAGTTTGCATACATAGGAGTAAAACTTACATCTAATTTTGCCTAGACATGAGTAGAACCTATATCTAAGTTTGCATGCATAAAAGTAAATCGACATAACGGCAAGCCCAAAATTTCATGAACATATTAAATTGATAAATGCGGAAAACATGAATAAATAATAATTGTCTAAACATAAACATTGAATAGATATAATTAAGCTTCTAATGCGAAAGAAATAACTAAATCATACATGGAAATAACGTGCTATTTCTAATGAATTATGAATAAACACAAGATTAGATAAAACGAAATATGTGCATTTTTCAAGGAGTACGTGGAATTGTATCCCAAGTTCAGACCGCACTACCGTCCATTCGGATTCAGCTACGGAATTTACGTCTAGGTTTCCATCCGATATACCACGAGAGATAACACAAATTCATTCATCCAACAACCATAATATATGTGAACCAACAATACGCATGCGAAGAAATACTAATAAATAATTAAAAAATTTGAACGAGAATAAATAAAAGGGTGCCCTCATGTCTTATCTTTTAAGTCGCCTCTTGAAAGTACGTTACGCGGCCGTCGGAAAGGTTAATGCTCCGCAACTCCTCCGGTTCACTGGTTCAATATTTTCCTTCGTTGCTTCACTGTTTTGGGCTGCTGTATTCTCTGTTTTCTTCACTGTTTTGGATGAATTTTTTTGTTGTTTCAGGTGGTTGTTTAGGGGCTGTTTTGGGTTATTTTGAGACTGATTTTGGGTGTCGGTTCGGGACTGTTTTGGGGACGATTGAGATGTGGTTTTAGTGTTTGTTTTGGTCGGTTAAGGAGTGCTGCTTTGGGCCAATTTTGTGGTTGTCTCTTTTGGTTCCACGTCAAATCCTGCATGTGCCTTGGTCTTCACGTGGCCACTCTTTGCTTACACTGATTATGGGCTTTATTGCTTAAGAGTTATTGCTATTTTGTTCGGTGAAGGCAATGCGTTGGCTGTGCAAGAGGAAGACATGTGTGAGTCGGTTGGTGGCTTGTGGTCTATGGTCCGTGTATGCTGTGAGTGGTTTACGTGAGTGGTAGTTAGTGAATGGCGTGTGTGTGAGTGGCAAGGGTGTGTGGCCTGTCTAGGGTTTGATTTGTGCGTGTGATTGCCGATAAGGGGAGAAGAGGGAGATGGGCTACCGAGTTAGTGACCTAGGTTTTTATTGTTTGTTTCGTTTTCAGAGAGGGAGCGAGAGAGCTGATGAGTGAGGATGTGTCATGGTGGAGATGGGATGTTGTGCGTGAGGTATCTGGTTTCTTTGTTACGGTCGTATGTTGCAGGTGGGAGAGAGAAGAGGGAAATGTGAGGGAAGGCTAATGAGAAGGTTCTGTCTAGGGTTTAATAATTTTTGGTGAGGCCGTGAGTGGAGTTAGGAGAAGGAGCGAGATCGGTTGGGCGTGAAGATTAGGGTTTATTCTTTTTGTGTTTTTAGATTGAGAGAGATCCCCCGGAGAGAGAGAGGAGATTAGGGTTGCTTTGTTGAAGGGTTTATTGTTTCGGTGATCATGTGAGAGAGCAGTGTCTGTTGTTTAGCCGTGAGCTGAGAAGGATGAAGGTCGTGTGTTTTAGGGTTTATCTTTTATAGAGATAGATGAAGAAGATTGAGGAAGAAGGGAGTTAGGGCGTGAATGTGGTGAATGAGCTCTCTCTATTTAAAGGTTTGGTTTGTGTGTCTTTTTATAAGAGTGGGTTAGGGTTGTCCTTGTATGGGTAGGAAACGAAGATTGTGTGATCATGGGGAATATTTAATTAGTTTGTTATAAGGAAATGATTTCTTTAGTTTAGGAAATGGATTTGTTTAATTTAGGAATGTGATTTATTTAAATTAGAAAGGTGATTTATTTAATTTAGGAATGGGATTTGTTTTGATTTTAATTGGATTTGATTTAATTTATTTGATTTGATTAGATTTAATTTAATTTGTGATGTGTGTTTTAAATGTTTTAATTATTTTTGGATTGGGCTTGGGCGAAATAGGCTTTGGATGGGTGCGGGGGTTTTTTTGGGCCGAGTCTAACAGTTAAAACAGAGACCAATCGAGCAGATCCCGAGACTAAGCAAACGAATGAAATCTGGCAACGTATTGTTTTTTGAATTTTCCCTTCCAACGTCTGTTTCCCGCGACTTCCGCAACTTAAAGGGTAGTGCCTCCGTATGAGGCTCATCATCGGGAATTATGTAAAAATACAGTGCCTACAGTCGCCCCCACTTTGATGGGCTTATGCAGTGTGACAGTGATAATCCTATCAAAGTCATGCATGCATTTTTACTTACCTGGTTCGCCAGCTGCTATCTGACTTGCTGTTGCTTCGAATTGAGTTGATGCGGTGGCGAGGTGCTTCGACCCCTAAGGTTCATCCCTGCAAGATGCTGCGATCTCTAGGAATCACTACCGGACTGAGCTGATATGAGGTGGTTCATTTCTGAACCGTTACTGAGTTGAGATTGTGGTCCATTTCAGAACCGTGCTCCATTTCCGGAGCGCCATTTCCGGCATGCTAAACCTCATTTCCAAGGCGTCGCTGATGTGATGGTGGTCCATTTTCGAACCGTGCACCATTTCCAGAGTGTCATTTCCGGCATGCTAAACCTTATTTCTGAGGCATCGCTGATGTGGTGGTGGTCTATTTCCGAACCGTACTCCATTTTCGGAGTGCCATTTCCGGCATGCTAAACCTCATTTTCGAGGCGTCGCTAATGTGATGGTGGTCCATTTCCGAATCGTGCTCCATTTCTGGAGTGCCATTTTCGGCATGCTAAACCTCATTTCCGAGGCGTCGCTGATGTGATGGTCCATTTCTGAACCGTTACTGATGAGATGGTCCATTTCCGAACTGTTACTGATGAGATGGTCCATTTCTGAACTGTTACTGATGAGATGGTCCATTTCCGAACCGTTACTGTGAGATGGTCCATTTCCGAACCGTTACTAATGAGATGGTCCATTTCCGAACCGTTACTTGAGAGGTGGTCCATTTCTAAACCGTTACTATGAGATGGTCCATTTTCGAACCGTTACTGATGAGATGGTCCATTTCCGAACAGTTACTGATGTGATGGTCCATTTCCGAACCTTTACTGATGAGGGTCTTGTTTCTGAATTGAGATGAGGGTCTTGTTCCCTGAATTGATTTGAGATTGATGGCGAGGTGCTGTGACCCCTGGGTCTTGTTCCTGAACCACCGAGTGGGTTTTGTTCCCGAAGTGAGCTGAGGGTCTTGTTCCCTAATTGAGTTATGGGTCATGTTCCCAAATTGAGTTGCAGGTCTTGTTCCCGATTGTGGGTCTTGTTCCCAAATTGAATTGCGGGTATTGTTCCCGATTGTAGGCCTTGTTCCCAATTGAATTGCGGGTATTGTTCCCGATTGTAGGCCTTGTTCCCAAATTGAATTGCGGGTCTTGTTCCCGATTGTGGGTCTTGTTCCCAAATTGAATTGCGGGTATTGTTCCCAAACTGTGTTAAATATGGGTTTAATTCCCTAACTGTGTGGAGAGTGGGCTTTGTTTAAGAGTGGGCTTTATTCCTGAATTGATTGTGGACTTTGTTCCCGATCTATGCTAAGAGTGGGCTTTACTCTCTGGGCTTTGTTCCCGAACTGTGTAGAGAGTGGGCTTTGTTCCCTGGGCATTATTCCCGAACTGTGTTGACTGTGGGTTTTGTTTCCCATCTGTGCTGAGAGTGGGCTTTGTTCCCGAACTGTGTTGAATATGGTCTTTGTTCCCGAGCTGTACCGAATATGGGCTTTGTTCCATGGGATTCATTCCCGAAACTGCTGATAAGGTGGGCCTCGGCCCTGGGATTCATTCCCGAAACTGCTGATAAGGTGGGACTCAGCCCTCGGATCCATTCCCGAAACTGTTGATAATGTGGGCCTCGACCCTGGGATTCATTCCCGAAACTGCTAATAATGTGAGCCTCAACCCTGGGATTCATTCCCGAAACTACTGACAATGTGGGCCTCGACCCTGGGATTCATTCCCGAAACTTCTTGTCTTGTGGGCCCCAACCCTGAGATTCATTCCCGGAACTACTACGCGTTTTCTTTTTCTTCAAAACCTGCGAACAAAAACAAAACAAAAAATAACGTCCATATGTCGTGTATGCATGTATGCATGAATGTATTTACTCTTCCAATGGGTTAGTCCTTCTTTGTGCTCTTTGGCACCCATTGCCTACAAAAGTCTTCGATCGCCCCCTGGGCATGCTTACAGTTTGCTTTTGCCAGTTCTCTTCTGGTGATTGTTCAGTTTTATTTGATCCCATGACTCAAGATTCCATTATGTCTCTTATTCGCGAGGTGGTAGACTGGTCGCCTCCAGTCTTGGTTTAGATTTCTGCTCTCCGCTGTTTGCACTTGGTCAAGATTAACCACATGGTGGGGCATTCCATATCAACATGTTATATTACAAGCTACGAAATAGTCCCAATAGTTACACATATTATTGCCCTCAAAGAATGCCCAATATTGAAACTAGAGAACCTTCAAAACATTCAATGCAACTCAAATCCAAGTCTTTGAATAAATGATCTAAGTCATACTCAAAGTGTGTGTGCAAAGGTTCCTTTGCAGATTCATCCCCAGGTAAGCTGACTCGATGATTTCGTCAAAAAAATTGGGATCGATAGGTCAAACCAAACTAGATGTCTCAATTATGCCTGCAGTTGCATTTCTATGCTCAATATGGTATGGTTCTCTTTCTCTTTTGTCTCTCTCTTTTTTCCTTTTCGTTTTGAACTTCTTCTTTTTTCTTTTTTTTTTCTTTTTTCTTTTTTTTTTCAACACACCTACCATTTAAGGTAGCATTTCTCCTCATGGTGGTCCTAATACTCGCCCATGGGTAGCTCCACGCTTATCGATTATAGGTGGTTTAATTCTTTTCCTTATAGACTTTTCTTTTATTTTCAACCATACCACACATCATAACACAAGCAAATCAGGATAGACATTTAGGCGAACGGTCATTCACCGACCTACAATTTCTTCAACTAGTCACCTTGCCAACTACTCAGGTTGTCACTGCTAAGAACCTATAAATAGGTGCTTACGAGTCTAACATAGATCAACTACTCAAAGTATCAGATAAAAGCACATCAAGAGTTTATCGTTTCTAAGATTTCACCCTAAAGCAATCAATTTCATCATCGGACTTATGTCTAACTATTAAAGGCTAAAAACAAACAATTTTCTTCTTTCTTTTTTTTTCTTTTCTTTTTTTTTTTTTTCTTTTTTTTTCTTTTTTTTTTCTTCTTCTTTTTTTTTTCTTTTTTTTTCTCTTTTTTTTTTCTTTTCTTCTCTTTTTTTTTTCTTTCCTTTTTTTTTGTGCTGAAGGCCCCCCCAATGGTCTTTCTATCCTTGCCGTAAAGTTTTATATTCCTCGGTTTCCTTTTTCCCGATATCCATGTTTTCTAAACTCTTCTTTGACAAGTCTTTTTTTTCCTAACCCAACAGATATCTATGATGGCTTTTAAGACACGGGGTTAACATGATGCGTGTATACATGAGATGCATGAGATGTAAGTGGTTATCAAAATGACATATATCCTCCCGACCTTATTTCTCCCACACTCGTGGTAAATCTATTTCTGTCCTGGTATGGCTTATTCCATGCACCAATGTGGGGTACACAAAATCGTTCTCTCATATGCTACGGGGTGAACTTTGGCTGCTTCTGTCCCTTTCCATCGGTAAAAGATAAGGACCGCCCATTTTCCACATGGACTAAGCCGATTATGGGATCATTCCATTGTCTAGAAATGACGAATTGGGCTTTCGGTGACCGTGGTCATGGGGAGGAACTTGGAAGCATCCAAAAGTATACAAATATGTCGTAACAATGTGTATCCTTTCTGGATGAAAGCCAGTGCGGATATCGAACTCATGCTTCTAGCATATTTGGATCATGTTTGGATTTTCTAAGCCCATCAAGGTTTTCATACAAGTTGGCCCATTATCATTTCAAAGCATTCAATCATATTATTGCGAGGTACAAACTTGTCCCAGATGAAAAAGGCCCAACAGGTTTACACTTTTGCGATAACGTGGCTAAATAACTTCAAATGGTAAGGGGCCCAAACACAACATGGCCCATCACCATTTTATAAGCTTTTGGCCCAATTTTCATAAGACACAAACTCGTCCCAGTTTAAATGGCCCAACAAGTTCACATCTCATGACGAAAGGTCCAACTGAATCCAAATGATGATAGTCCCAAACACATTGACTTCACCAATTTCAACCTTGAAAATCTCAGAACTAGAAAATCTTGTAAAGAGTAAAGTTATATATATTTGAGTCTTCTTTCATCTGAAACTAGAATCATCTCAATCCGATATATGAGTAAACTGTTATGGCTAAATTACGAAAATTGCGCAAAATTGGAATTTCCAAAATTATACACTCTAAGAACGCCCTTTCAAGTTTCTGGCCTCCAAAATCTAAATTCCACGTCTATTTTTCTAGTTATGCATCCAAAGTATTATTTTACCTACATAAGAAATAAAAATCACAATAAAAATATATAAAACATAAATTTAATTATTATTTCACAAATGTGCTAAATTAAGGGGATTAATAAAACTATAATTGTAAAATGATTAATTTTCTTTTTAATAAATGTACAATTTTTAGTGTTCATCAGAGGGCTTCAAGAAGATTTGTGATGACCTCCAAATCGCCTTGCGATTTGCATCACCTACTCATCCAAAGTCCAACGGGCAAGTGGAAGCGGCAAACAAAATAATCAAAAATAATTTGAAGGCGAGGCTCAAATCATGTAAAAGCTTGTGGCTTCATGAGCTACCAAAGGTCGTATCGGCACACCAGACGACCTACATGGACTCCAAGGGTGAGACCCCATTTTTATTATCTTACAGATACGAGGAAATAATCTCAGCAGAGATCGAGATGACGACCCATCAGGTCCAATACTTTGAGGAAACGCAGAATGAGGACCTCGTTAAGTGCAATCTTGATCTAGTGGAGGAAAAGAGAGAGGTTTGCACTCGTAGTGGCCGTATATCAGTAGAGGATGGTCTGTTTCTATAATAAAAAGGCCTGGGTATGAAACTTTCATCCTAGGGACTTGGTTTTAAGACGGGTCACTCTGAATACGAAGAAACTCGAGGAAGGCACCCTATGAGAAAAATAGAAAGTGCCTTACAAGGTTGTAGAGGTAATCAGGTCGGGTGCCTGTCATCTAGAGTAGCTGGATGACACCCGGCTCAAAAGGCCCTAGAACGCGGAGATACTGCATAGGTACTTTCAATAGAGCGTCTCTTAGAATGACCCGCAATGAGTTATTAGATCAGCAGTAGATCCCTAAGAATATAAATAGGGTTTTTTTTATGAATAAAGACTTGTACTTATATAGAGTTGTTCGTTATTTGAATGGGAGAGACTTATTTAATATTCTTAGGAAATACTCGTTGTCGGCATCAGCGGAAGGTGCAAGGCAAAAGTAAAGAAAATGCACACTGAATGGCACGGCAACCCCGATGTCATTATCAAATCCCCAGGCTGGAATGTTAATACCCAATGACTTGCACCTTCGAAGACAGCGAGAAATAAATGTTACATTTGGCAACTCGGGGCAACCATAACACGCTCAATCAGAGGAATTGTGTGGCATTTGGGCCTCAAGGTTACCATAGCACGTATGGAATGAAAATAGCTTTTATGTACTACGGTAGCCTTGGGATTGCATAGCATGGGAGGGATATTCCCTCATGGCATTTGCTGCTCATAGAGAGAGTGGAGGTGCATAACACGGGTAGATCTCACAGGCCTCCATGGCTTTTGTAGTCTCGGTATATGCTTGGTATTAGGAGGGGGAATACCCATATGGTGCTGGCCATCCCTTCTCGGATTCATATGAGCATAGCATAATGAAGGCTAGAATGCCTCTGTGGCGTTTGCAAACTCAATGGCATGCCTAGTATGAGGAGGAAAATACCCTCATGGCTTTCACCACCTCCTGATCCGTAGCTCGGTTCGCAATAGATATTTAGACTGTGAGGTTCAAAATTATTATTTTACGCAACATGGGACATGATGATGCCTCAATTGCCTCAATGTTTTTGGGTCGGTGTGGAGTGTGTGATATGTTACCCTCATTACACTTGTTGTTTTTTATGCATCATGGTATGAGACGCCATTACTAGTGCTTGTGCTCGAGGTCTTTCTGAGTTGAATGGCTCGGGGTTGGGCATGTCCGAGTGAGGCCTTATATTATGTAAGACTGGCATAATGAGAGATCATTCCCTTACGGCCAGATTTGTTGAATGGCTCGGGGTTAGGCACGTCCCGCCGAGGCCTTATATTTTGTAACAATGGCACAAAGATGGATCATTCCCTTGTGGTCAGATTTGTTGAATGGCTCGGGGTTGGGTACGTTCTACCGAGGCCTTATGTTATGAAAGATTGGCACAATGAGGGATCATTCCTTTGTGGCCAGATTTTTTGAATGGCTCAGGGTTAAGTACGTCTCATTAAGGCCTTATGTTATGTAAGATTGGCACAATAAGGGATCATTCCCTTGTGGCCAGATTTGTTGAATGGCTCGGGGTTGGGCACGTATCACCGAAGTCTTGTGTTATGTAAGATTGGTATAATAATGGATCATTCATTTGTGGCTAGATTTGCTGAATGACTCGGGGTTAGGTACGTCCCACCAATTATGTGAGATTGACATAAGGAAAGATCATTCCCTTGTGTTCGAGTGTTTATGTTGGCTCAGGGTCGGATTCGTTCTACTGAGGCCTTATTATATCTATCGACATGGGGTTGGAGTTTCTCTCTCATGGCCTTGCTCGAATGGCACAATTCCTTTGTGGCCAAGTGTTTATGTTGGCTCGGGGTTGGATTTGTTCCACCGAGGCCTTATTATATCTATTGGCCTAGGGTTGGATTTTTTCCATTATGGCCTTATTGAGACGAGCAACAATGAGAGCCACGCTCTCTCAGGAATTATAGATGACAAGCGGTAGTAAGAAGGTTGGGATCCCTCGGGATCAACATAGCAGACAACACGGGGAAGTCTTTCCCAATCTATGTTTGTCGATCAAGCATCATAATCGATATGAAAGGAGTATAGGTAAAGACTACAGGCGCAGTACTGGCCAAGTGCAAGCTAGTGCTGAATCAAGTCGACCCTGAGAATAAAGTAATGCCTCATGACATCGAAGCGGGTCAAAGTGGTCAGGTCTGGTTGTCTTTGTATCGAAGGAATAACACTGGACTTTTATGTCAAAGTGATCGGGATTAGAGAATTGTGAGTAGACGACTTCTTTAGGAGCTCTAGTTGAAACACTATCAGGTCAGTTTTAAAAAGCTTAGAGAGCGGGGGACAGCGATTGCCCTTAGGGAAATTTTTCCGTTGAGAGGATCAGAATTTTCTAAGTGTTAAAAGTTGTCATATGACATTGGGTCAGAATGCATAGCCTTATTTAGGCATCACAATATGGATAGACAAATTAACGGTTTGGTCGGGATGAGATTTTTAGAATGGGTCAGCCCATCGCCATGCTCGGGCATCGGTATTGGTTTGGGAGGAAAGGTCCTTATTAGGTCACTTGAATCGATTGACAAGCCTAGTTAGGTTATATTACCAACTTGATTATTAAGGTTGATTATGTAAATTCAAAAGTTTACTAAGTGTTGACAGAAGAAAATGGAAATGCACAAGAGTAAAAATAAATAATTTCTATTGATTCATTGTTCATTTACATTATAGGCCCCCTCGAGATTTTCTGCAAGGGGAGATCGGTTACATAAGATGATGGACTGGGAACATATTTGGCCAAAGCGAGGGAAAAAATAGTGGATGAGGGACCAGGGGCATCTCCAGCATCATGAGCCATTAAGGTCAGATGAGCTGGATCTAGGATTCCCTCAGTTTCGTCACGCCTCCTTAAAGGTCATTTCCCCATTAGCAACCTTAACGACCTTCTAGAGCTCACTTAGGTCAAGGTTAAAGTATGTCTCCCCAATCAGCTCCAGGGACTCCCCCGAGCCTTCAACATGGGAATCAACCTTGACATTCTCCATGCGATCGGAAACATTGGCCTGCAAATCACCCAGATCGGCCCGAGTCTTGATTAGTTGATTAGCTTATCATTGGCATTATCTAGCTTAGTCTCTTTTTGGCTGAGCTTCCCCTCGACAATGGTTGTCTTGTCTGTTGTAGCTTGAGCTCAAAAGCCTTTGAAGTAGCTTCAGAACGGGCATTGTCCCTCTTGTTTCTTGTAGTTGGAGGGCTTGGCGGAAGGCGTCAGTTTCTCCTTTGGCTTCATCCACTTTCTAGAACAGCTCATGCTCTTTCTCAATCAGCCAGTTTTGAAGCCTTTGAGTGTATGTTAGTGGCTATGGGATAAGTCAGGTGCACATGAAGATAGCAGGCCAGTTTATGAAAAATGGTGAAAGAAAAAGTCTAAGTTAGAAGCAATTATCATTGCTTGGAGGCAGCACACTTTCTAAACGACCTCGTCGGGAGAAATGCTCTTATAGGCTAATACCATGTTTATGTCTACGTTCTAACCAACTAGTTGAAAGTCGGCATGCGGTGAGCCATGCCTTTCCTTGCACTCTCTGAGAGATGATCCACTCCCAAAGCTTGCACTGCCCTTTTCTTTGGAGAAAAAGTTGTCGGGGCCTTTCCGCGGGAGGCAATGGTCTTCTTCTGATGACCCTCCTCATGGCGCTCCTCATCCTCGCCCCCGACTTGGTGGAGACATATTTTCTGGGGCCATGGTATAAGGGTTAAAGTTTGAGAAGATTGGGCAGATGATATTTGAGATTGTCTGGGTGGTGGTGTATTGATAGTTCATGTCGGTGGGACAGAGTCCTACATCAGAGTTTTTTTTTTTGGATGGAGGAATTGGGGTGGTGACCCGGGGATGGGAGTCACTTGGCCCGCTCTGGGCTTAGCGCTTGGCATCTCGTGCAATTCATAGAGGGGAGAGCCTTTTTCCAAACATGTCTGCATTAAGAAAAAACACAAGGTTATAAACAATAAAATGAAGTTCGGGCCAATAAAATGAAAAATGTAGAAGCCAATAGTACATAGTATAAGAAAAGAATGAAAAAGGCCGGCCATTTAGTCAGTATTTATTGAACTCTTTTTCAACTGGTGGAGGGGTCATCGGAACAAGACACGCATTGGCAAAGGAAATGGGGTTGAGGATGTCTCTGTAGTGGTCTGCAAACTGAGATGCAAGTTTCACCCTTGCCCTGACCCTGCGACGAACTTTGGGAGAAACACCCCAATAGGCTTCAAAGGCTAAAATTATATTAGTGGAATGGAGAATAAAAATCATAAAGGAATAAGGAAGAATATGTCAAAGGGTCGGGTCGTTACCTCCAACCCTAAAGACGGTCGGCATAATAATCACCACACCAGAGATGATCTGGTGTTCACCTCATGCTCCCCCAGCCCATGACCATTTTTCATTGAAGTTATTGTTAGTGACTGAGAGATTTGTAACCAAGGATTTTCCTCTAGCATAGAGGGACAAGTAATATCAATCCTTATACTCTTTCGGGTTGGCGTTCATTTGGTACAGCCTCTTCATATCTATATAGAAGAAGCT
Source organism: Zanthoxylum bungeanum (assembly GCA_019454045.1). Taxonomy (NCBI): domain Eukaryota; kingdom Viridiplantae; phylum Streptophyta; class Magnoliopsida; order Sapindales; family Rutaceae; genus Zanthoxylum; species Zanthoxylum bungeanum. The sequence goes on along the minus strand of SKCR01052991.1, from coordinate 35,554 downwards.
AGGTACAAGCCGAGCCGAACTGGGAGAACATCATTTCAAGTTGAGTTGGCATGAGGCTAGGTTCATAGCAGCCAGCATCTTGGCAAAAATCCTTGCATGGGCAGGCACAAACCCACGTCAAAGAAGGTCGTGCAGTGGGCAACTTGACCATTACTTGGTCGGCTTGCCAGATCATCCTCTTCTGGAACGCTCGGTCTCACTTCTTCGAGGGTGATGAATCTCTTCCTAAGCTGATCCAATTTAGCACTAGTGATGGTAGATACTTTGTCCATATCTAGGTTGACAAAGTCTAAGGTGGGAGGGGTCGGCTTGGGTTGAGCTACTCTTTTACATTAAAATTGGTTTTCTTCCTCCGAGAGGGTTGGAGTGGTGTCGTAGTTGCTAGGTCCTACTGATTCCGGGCTTCCCACATCAACTGGCTCAATTGGACGTTAGGCACCTACATCAAGAGGCAGAACGTCGAGGGGAGTTGCTGAGGAGGAGTCAGATTCTGACATTCCTAAAAATGGATGATAAGAGGAGTACGGTTAGTAAAGTTAAACTAATCATTGTTTACAAATTGTATGGGTTTATGTTCTATTGTTAGTTGGGCCTGGTGTTATCTAGGGTTTTATTAAATCATTCATACGAAGTGACTAATCCAAGAAAGCTCTAAAAATCCTAACAATAGCGAAACAATAAATTTACAAGTAATAGCACAACCAAACACAGAAAGCCAACTCAACCTATCAATACGAGCCCAAAACCATCATAAAACCCAGAAACACACCCATTTAACAACATCATAAATCCAAAAATATACCCATACAACAACAATCTGAACCTAAAACCATAGATAAACCCAAAAAAAAAAAACCCAAAGCATACTGACAAACAATGCATGCATTCATCATGTTCATTGCGCATCAACTGTGAATGAAAAGCATGCTAGGTGCGAGAAAGTAAAGAGAAATATCCAATAACACTTACTTTTATGTAGAAGACGATGATTGAAGAAGATGAAGTTTTTGAGAGGGTTCGAAGTTGTAGAGAGCGTTTGAGTTCTTGCTTGAGAGCATTTTGAGGAAGATGAAGTTGGCAAAAGTAAGGAAACAAGTGAGTGTGGCCTTTAAATAGGCATCTCAGGCGGATCTTGGTCATTGATTTGGAATGGGAGAAATAGATTAATGACATGTGTTGTACCGATCGCAGCCATTGAATTTGAATTAAGGGCTCATATGAGAGCCCCGAGCTTGGTTCATCTCAGTTTTCCAAATTTTAGCGGGCAAGACATAGATGGGCGACATTTGGCATATTGGGGAGACCAAACAAGAAGGGATTTTATGGATGTAATGGGCTTTTAAAGAAGACCATTATGCCATCACATATTCTTATGGAAGATTTAGAAACCTTAAGAGTGTCTTTTCAAATGGCGTTGAAAGAAAGACAATTGTCACAAAAATGACATCTTTGGCAGTATGTAGAACAGTACGTCTGGAGTAGGATGAGTCTGGGAAGAATTGAAGTGATAAATCATTCTTCAAGAGAGCAACGACTCGAGGACACTGGATCAGTCTACACCACCATTTTTTATGAAGTTCCCGACATCAACTCACCAACTCATCGATACCGAGAACTATAAAACATATGTTGATGGTGGTTTTTCACCCTGAGGAAGGTTCAAATATCGATGAGGGGTGGAATTGGTATTGTATTAGCTAAAAATGGACGATAAATGCCCATAGGTCCAGAAAGAGATGATGATTGACAGAGAGACTCGACCTATATTGGGATCAAATCAGGGAGGCGCAGCGGAAGAAGCGTTGTTCGGGTGAAATCGTAGTTTAAAATTTTAAACTTACGAATAAATTATTTAATATCCAATATTAATAATTCATTCATATTTCACCTAAACATATTTATTCGATATCATATAACGACATAAATAATATAGAAACATCGCGAAACTTTTGCGAAAATATTTTTCCGTAAAATAGCATAAAAAGTGTTTGCGGCCGAACCGACCAACCAATGCTCATGGGGACTACCCAAGTCAGTCCCAAAAACATTTGGATAGTTCGTGGGCTGCCCGAACAGTGCCCAGTTCACTGTTTGGGCAGCCGTTACCCGGTAATGCAGTTTTTCGCTGTTTTCGCGTATTTTCACTCCGAAATAATTTCCGATAAATGATTTTCTTGGGTAATTAAAATAAACCAATTTATTATAATTACTCAATAAATAAAAACTAAATTTTTATCTGAAAAAATCAGATTTATCATTAATTGTTATAATACCCCTACACTTTGCAAATTAATCATTTTGGTCCTTAAATTGTCAAATACAAATTTAATTGATTCCAAATCAATCCCAAAATAATTTATACAATTTGCAACATAAACCATAAACTTTTCCAGAATTCCGAAACAGCCCAAATTTTTCCAGAATTACGAAAAACAGCCCAGATTTTTTTATTAATTGTAATTTGTTCAAAACACATCAAGATCAAATCTAATCAATCTCAAATTTGACATACATCAAATATACATCAAATTATATCATATATATGAAAATTTCCAAAATTTGAATGGGTTAAGAACCCTAATTTCACAAATTGGACAATTTACATTAAATTGACAAAATTCAACACTTTAATCATCCAATTACCACACCAATCAAGTCTCACCATCATGAAATTAATCAAGAACAATTCTAGGTTAATTATGAATGGATAATTAACTCTAGAATGATAACTTTATTTATTAATTAATCTAATAAGCTTAATTACACCTAATAAGCTCATTAATTAATTATACATGCTTAACATCTCCAACAAGTTTCCAATCACAATAATTCACATAATTAAAGATTAGAGAAAATTCTAAACTACACAAGTTGAAGTATAGAAATGAAGAAACAATTTCTTAATTGAAGAAAATTGGAAATAACTTACTAAAACTCCAAGTTAGAAGCTTTTCCTTTAGGTTCTTCAATTTTTCTCTCAATCTTTCCTTAGTAAATATTTTAGAAACCTTGTATATCTTTTGAAAAATGAAACAAAAAATACTTATACCCATTTTTCTTGTAATTGCCGAGAGTTACAAGAAGAATAATAAGCCATGCAATTTTTGTTTCATTTTAATTGGTCATTGTTACTTGTTACACTTTGTAACAATTACTTCAAAAGCAAATAACAAGTGAACCAATGAGAACTTGCCATTTCCTAATAATTAAAATAATGAAATAAGTGTTACCAATAATTCCATGTCATTTAAAAGTTAAATCATTACTTAAGATATTTATTTTATTAATTAATTTAATTATTTAACAATTAAATAATTAAATAATAAATATAAATATAAATATATGTATTATACTTATATTAAATATCTCAAATACATATATTAATAATATATATCAAATATCACAATTTGATATTTAATTAATGTGTATTTAATATATCAAATATTAAATACAAATACACATTAATTTAGAAATGACCATTAGGTCCCGATCGCATGTATTTTTCATTTAACCATTAAACGAGTTATAAATAATCAGTATTATTCATAACAGTTGCCTTAGTGCTCTACGAGTATATTTCATTAGTGAGACTCTCTAGATTCAAGCATATCTGTCACGAAATCTAATTTCGTGTCTATAATTCACCCACCCGTAAATTATGACGACCACGGATAAACTCGCTGAATCATACAGGTCGAGGTCACTGCATACGTATAATCCCTCTGTCACAGAACTGACGGATCCTTTCTTGATACACACAAGATATCATGAGCATAAGTCCACACCTAACGAACAGGCGAAGGTCTGATCTAAATAGATCGGTGACGTGACTTCCATCTAAGTATGGAGGATACTAATATATCCACAGTGGTATCTCAAGTCAAAGAATCATTATGCTACTCAACCCGAGAAGATTTCTATTGACATTGGTGTACCATCTATTAGGAAATCTTCGGTTAGTCGTTCAGTGTTTATCAAATAAACACCTACACGTCTATACGAGTCTCCCAAAACTCATGGTTCATTGGGATAAACCATCGGACCTAGTCCGATATACGACATGTACTGATCTCAGCGGATTTTACTAACTGACCCGTGTCAGTAAATCTTGACCAAAAACTTAATTTGAGGATATACAACTTATAGTGACACTTCCCAATGTCAATTTCAAACTATGTTGCAACTGTGCACTACGTTGTAAATCCTGGGGTCTTTGTCTAATATATATACATATCACTAAACCGGATTTAGTTTCAATCTAATCAATCTAATCGAAATTAGAACGAATATGTATATAAAAGACAATATTTGCTATCATTTAAATTAGTAATATTATGGAAAAAGGTATTGCCCGTATTAATGAATCAGATAAAAATACGATCTGGATTGGCGCTCAGAGCACCAACCCTAACAATTTCTCCCACTTGCTCTAGTGTCATTCCATGGTATCATATACACATCCCAATGTGTATCACATACTCATGTCCCTCAAGAACTCACCTAGCGGTCAAGAGGTAGGTAACAACAAGTAAGCCTGCTATGACATATTGAGTTTGTCCAACAAACACAATCATTTTTCTTAGCAAGCATCATTCATATTTTTGTAGAAATAAAGTTCTACATCGATATGACTCAGATGTCATATCAATATTATGCTTTAGCTACTGAGTTGTCTAAGTATTTACGGATCAAATCCAAAATACTATATAGACAACCGCAAACACAACACTAATAACAAACTTCTAATCTACGAGGTCACTTTGCAACTTCAAAAGTTACAACTAATTCTACTCATACAGTAGAATCATCTGTGACACTCTCACTGCATCTTTTCTGACTTTTTATGACGTAGACTGTCTAACGTCATAATTAGATTCAAAACTAATCTGACCCTAATGATTGCGGATTTATTTTCCATTAATAAGAAACTCGTTCTTAATATCTCAAAGATAATAAAGAACATATTTCAAGACACATCTTATGGTTTAGAGGATATCAAAATAACTCATAACAATTACGATTAAATTGATATCTCTTATCATACTCAATATAGTATTCATTATGCCATCATCCTATGATGCATAAGATTGATTAGACATTTTAGTCAACATCTCTTTCGAAAAAGGAATCATCATTTACGAAAGATGAATATTATACATAAGACACACATTAACCGTCAAACAGTTATACTAACTGTCATACAGATAGTCTTGTTGCGTCCTTTATTAGATCATATATAATGTATGATTAATATGAGTATCTCACAAGTCTCTTAGTTTTATATCTTATACAAAACTTTATATCGAATATAATAGAGACACCACTCCCACTGTTTTCATGGAGAAAAAAGACTCAGGTAAACCTTTTACCTCATTAACATCTCATTATTACCTTAATAATGATAATGTTATTATTATGTAAAATGATTCTTTCATTTCCGGGTCAAGCGGTCGGAGTTCAAAGCTTCTGGTTCGTCTCATGTAGTTTCTTAAAACCTGAAACACAAGAAAACAACGACAATAAGTAAAAAGAAATTATATATAAGTAAAGGTATCTACCCCTAAACTAATAGTAAAAGATAAATAAGTCCCCGGCAACGGCGCCAAAAACTTGACTGGCGTAACACACACGTATAACGCAAGCGCACGTATCGTTCAAGTAGTATAAAAAGTATCGATCCCACGAGGACTTAATATCTCTTCTATTAATTTTATGAGGTCAAATGATTACTAGTATCTAACAGGTTGTTTGATTGATTTGAAAAGGTGACGATTCTAAATTTAAAAATAAGTAAATAAAGTTGTTCGAAAGTAGGTTTAAGAAAATTCAATATTAAAAACTATCTAGGGTTGTGATTTCTTTTAATATCATTTTAAGATGAAGTGGTTATCTTAAAGTTGGGTAATATATTGATTTATTAACCTGGAACACTAAATTATGTGTAAGCCTATGTCGATGGTCAGACACAAATACCCAGTTTAACCCAATTGAACCATATGTCTATGTCAACCAAATTATCTGGATTCATTAAGTTTAAGTTCCAATTATGGCTACCCCCGCCCGACAGGTATATTCCTATCCTGTAAGAAAATCTATTAAAGGGTTATTTATCCTCAAGGAAGATCGTGGGCTATTGAGTCTAAGGCTGAAACCTAAAATCCCTATGTCTAGTTCATTTTAGATTTACCAGATCAATTTTATTAATGGCCAGTTAATGAAAAAGCATTAAGATTAAGACTCAATAAATAAATCTTTATATTACCCAAGCTATAATCTAACCCCTTATAAAACGGTGATATTAAAAGTCATCACAACCCCAGATAACTAATTTAGTTACAACACATAACTAGGGCTAGTAAAAACTTGAAAATAAGAGACATAAAGTAAAAATGCGGTAAAGTAAATACTGAAAAAATTACAATAAAATAAAATGCTAAGGTAAAAGAATTACTTTTACTACTACTAATTTAGATATCTCCCATAAAATAATATATAAACTTGTGATAACATTACCAACCGACCAATCTGGCGGTATCCTGATTAAGTCAAATTAAGTCCAACCAGCCATTAAGGCGGTAATATTTGTCCATAAACCAGCCATAAATGCGGAACCAAAATTAAATTACCAACCGACCAATCTGGCGGTATCCTTGATTAGTCAGGTTTAAACCATATTAAAATTAAATTACCAACCGACCACTATAGCGGTATCCTTTTTAAGTCAAATTTTAAATAGTGAATATATTATTTTTAAGGGAGATTAATCTAGATAGCAATAATAAAAGCTTTACCTTTTACCCCAGCAAGGGGGAGTTACCTCCTCATTGCTTGAAAAAATAAAAACTGCAAAAGTAAAGAAAGAAAATGTTTGTGCGTAAAAGTAAATTGCGAAAAGTAAAAACTGAAAAATAAAGAAAAGAAAGTGCGAAAGCGGAAATTAATTACTGGAAGCTGTAAATAAACAAACAAGATACAATCTTCTTATTTATTCATTAGGAATTTTCAAAAGAAAGTATGAATTTTACAAATGAAATGGCTTGGTATTTATAGGCAAAATTTTGCCTCCATCAAATTCTCCACCAAATCCATTATTAATTTCTCCACTAATTACTCCACCAAATCCATAATTGCTCCACTAATTGCTTATCTTGTTTGGTGGTGATTTGATAATTTTTATTAATTATTTATTAATTTATATTTTGCTTTGAAAATGATTGATAATGACTTTAATAATTACACATCACACACTTCTGGATGGTTCATCAATTTCGGTCATGAAATCTTCAGAATTCGAAATTATTTTGTCTTTAAAAGTTGTAGATCTTCGAGTCTTCTTTAATCTGGAACTTGAATCAGCTCAATCCGATATCTGAGTGAAAAGTTATGCCCAAAATACGACAGATGCGTAAAACTGGAATTTCCAAAACTGCACTTCGTTAAAACGCGTTTTCAAGTTTCCAATCTCTAAAATTAAAATATCAAGTCCAATAATTGCCCTTATTTGACCCATATTTCGTCCTAAATGATTTCATTAAGTCCCAATATTATTTTATCTGCAAAATAAACTTAAATATATCAAAACGTTCATCAAACCCGAGAAACTAAACAAAATATTAAGTAAAAGGGGCGGTAAATATTGATATATTTTCCGCTCATCACATATAACGACATAAATAATATAGAAACATCGCGAAACTTTTGCGAAAACGTTTTTCCGCAAAATAGCATAAAACGTGTTTCCGGCCGAACCGACCGACCAATGCTCATGAGGACTGCCCAGGTCAGTCCAAAAAATATTTGGACGGTTCGTGGGCTGCCCGAACAGTGCCCAGTTCAATATTTGGGCAGCAGTTACCCGGTAACGCAGTTTTTAGCCGTTTTCGCGTATTTTCACTCCGAAATAATTTCCGATAAATAATTTTCTTGGGCGATTAAAATAAACCAATTTATTCTAATTACTCAATAAATAAAAACTGAATTTTTATCTGAAAAATCATATTTATCATTATTGTTATAAGACCCCTACACGTTGCAAATTAATCATTTTGGTCCTTAAATGTCAAATACATATTTAATTGATTCCAAATCAATCCCAAATTAATTTATACAATTTACAACATAAACCATAAACTTTTCTAGAATTCCGAAACTGTCCAGATTTTTCCAGAATTACGAAAACAGCCCAGATTTGTTTATTAATTGTAATTTTGCCCATTTTTTTCAAAACACATCAACATCAAATCCAATCAATCCCAAATTTGACATACATCAAATATACATCAAATTATATCATATATATGAAAATTCCCAAAATTTGAATGGGTTAAGAACCCTAATTTCACAAATTGGACAATTTACATTAAATTGACAAAATTCAACACTTTAATCATCCAATTACCACACCAATCAAGTCTCACCATCATGAAATTAATCAAGAACAATTATAGGTTAATTATGAATGGCTAATTAACTCTAGAATGGCAACTTTAATTATTAATTAATCTAATAAGCTTAATTACACCTAATAAGCTCATTAATTAATTATACATGCTTAACTCCAAAAGTTTCCAATCACAATAATTCATAAAATTCTAAACTACACAAGTTGAAGTACAGAAGTGAAGAAACAATTTCTTAATTGAAGAAAATTGGAAATAACTTACTAAAACTCCAAGTTAGAACCTTTTCCTTTAGGTTCTTCAATTTTTCTCTCAATCTTTCCTTAGTAAATATTTTAGAAACCTTGTATATCTTTTGAAAAATGAAATAAAAAATACTTATACCCATTTGTCTTGCCATTGCCGAGAGTTACAAGAAGAATAATAAGCCATGCAATTTTTGTTTCTTTTAATTTCATTGTTACTTGTTACACTTTGTAACAATTACTTCAAAAGCAAATAACAAGTGAACCAATGAGAACTTGTCATTTCCTAATAATTAAAATAATGAAACAAGTGTTACCACTAATTCCATGTCATTTAAAAGTTAAATCATTACTTAAGATATCTATTTTATCAATTAATTTAATTATTTAACCATTAAATAATAAATATAAATATAAATATATGTATATGTATTATATTTACATTAAATCTCTCAAATACATATATTAATGATATATATCAAATATCACAATTTGATATTTAATTAATGTGTATTTAATAATATCAAATATTAAATACAAATACACAATAATTCAGAAATGACCACTAGGTCCCGATCGCATGTATTTTTCGTTTAACCATTAAACGAGTTATAAATAATCAGTATTATTCATAACAGTTGCCCTAGTGCTCTACGAGTACATTTCATTAGTGAGACTCTCTAGATTCAGGCATATCCATCACGAAATCTAATTTCGTGTCTATAATTCACCCACCCGTAAATTATGACGACCACAGATAAACTCGCTGAATCATACAGGTCGAGGTCACTGCATACGTATAATCCCTTTGTCACAGAACTGACGGATCCTTTCTTGATACACACAGTATATCATGAGCATAAGTCCACACCCAACGAACAGGCGAAGGTCTGATCTAAATAGATCGGTGACGTGACTGCCATCTAAGTATGGAGGATACTCATATATCCACAGTGGTATCTCAAGTCAAAGAATCACTATGCTACTCAACCCGAGAAGATTTCTATTGACGTTGGTGTACCATCTATTAGGAAATCTTCGGTTAGTCGTTCAGTGTTTATCAAATAAACACCTACACGTCTATACGAGTCTCCCAAAACTCATGGTTCATTGGGATAAACCATCGGACCTAATCCGATATACGACATGTACTGATCTCAGAGGATTTTACTAACTGACCCATGTCAGTAAATCTTGACCAGGAACTTAATTTGAGGATATACAACTTATAGTGACAATTCCCAATATCAATTACAAACTATGTTGCAACTGTGCACTACGTTGTAAATCATGGGGTCTTTGTCTAATATATATACATATCACTAAAACGGATTTAGTTTCAATCTAATCGAAATTAGATCGAATACGTATATAAAAGACAAGAGGTGCTATCATTTAAATTAGTAATATTATGGAAAAAAATGTATTGCTCGTATTCATGAATCGGACATAAATACGGTCTGGATTGGCGCTCAGAGTACCAACCCTAACAACCTAGTGGTACATAAGAGTCCTCTCGAGAAAAGAAACATCATGAAAGATGAAGCAAGTTGTGATACCAACTTGACTACATAAAGAGAGATGGATTTGGGGTTTTCAGAAAGTTTGTTGAAACCGACCCGATGAAGTCCCTATATGTCAACCCGAACTAGTTGAGAGAGCTAAAAAGAATCTTTGATAGTATCATCTGTCTCGATATGCTGACCCGAGGAATGAAGATGAGATCACAGACCGACATGTATTGGAGTCATGTGATGTATGCCTTAGTTGAGAAGATAAGCTTCTAGAAGGCTAATGATGATTGTGGGAAAGCAACGGTTCTCATTGGAAGTAGCCCCTGTCAGCCGCCATACGCAGGTACAGTGGCAGGGAGCTGGCAGAGCAGAGCCGCCATAGGCCGGTGTAGTTACAGTGAAATTGGTGGATCTGAATGGTCCATTTAAGGGTTGTTGACGAGAGTTGTAACAACAATCATGGCAATGTGACGCGGGATGACGTCAAAGGCGGTGAAATAGTGAATTTGGAAGCCTATATAAAGAGGTTGAAGACTCAGATTAGAGGGTTAACAAATTTCATATCTCAAAATTTGTAAAAAACTAAGAGCTCAAGAACTAGTGATAGAGAGAGAAAGATGGTCAGTAATCCGACTCTTTGAGAGAATTGTACCGGGCTTATGAAAGGCCCGAGGTGTTTCATCACTCTGTGAGTTCATTTCTTCATTGTAGTCCGGGTGGGTCTTGACCCCGAGCAGTAATAAAATACACGTTCTTTCTCCAGTGGACGTAGGTATGAGTCACTCTTCGTCGAACCACATAAATTCTGTGATTTATTTTTCTGCTTGCTAAGTTTGTTTTGATTCTCAACTAACCAAACAAATCATTGCTGAGTAAGGTTTGTTCAAAGTGTTAATTTCTCATATTACATTTGAAACGAAAAACAATCATCAATACATATTTCAATAAAATTTTGGATTGCGCCTCGCCCTCATTCACCACGAGTGCTCTCCTTGCAACATTTTTTAAAGAACTTGTATGAAATGTATTGTTGACAGCAAATCTTCGGCTAAAAAATTGTTACTATTTTATGTTTGTTGGTCACCTCTTCAATCTTCCAATCAAAACGCAATCAAAGAGTCGTTTGGATTATTGTCGGTAAAAATTCTATGGTGAGGACTTTGATGCTCTTGTTAGCAATCAATGAAAGGGAAAATAAATTAAAGCACGAGCGTGCTAACCTTTCCTTTTTATAATATGTTGATTTTATTCAAAATTATTATTAGGTGGTAAATTAGGCAAGAATATGATTTTTGTTAAAAAGACAAACATTTACTTAAAAAAAAAAAATTTAAAAAAAATTAACCAACAAAATACTTTAAAAGAAAACACAACCCTCATGCCCGGCAATTGAGAGTTTGTTCAAAAAATTAATTTTTTTTTCACTTTCAATTTAAAAAGTTAATATATCTCAAAATATAAAAATTATTATTATTATTATTATTATTATTATTATTATTATTATTATTATTATTATTATTATTATTTACTTTCAATTTAAAATGTTAATATATCTCAAAATACAAAGTGCTTCATGTAAAAATTACATATTATCGATTTATAAATTATAAACTTTAAAATAAGACTCATTATCGATATGTTTCGATAAAAAAAATTGGATAAAAAATGATCATTGCATTTATAAGAGAATAATGATTTCAAATTAAATATTTTTAAATACTCATATCTCCTTCATCTAAACTACAAATCACAATCTGTAAAAATGTACATATACTTCACATATATACTTCAACTTTTATCAATAAATCTCTTTCGCATTCGGATTTACGTAAAGCCGAAATTACCTCTAAAATTATCGTGTCACACATACTTATCATTGACCTCCGTCATAATATATTTTTACTCCTAATTGACAATCATTGTAAAAATGTACATATAATTCAAATTGGTGACTGAAAGATGTGTTATGTGTGTCTTAGTCACATTACTTATTTTTTGTCACATTAGTTACCTCAGTAACATTGTTGACCTTCAGTTATATTGAATACAATCACAATCACATTTTATTTAAGTTACAAAGAACTTAGTCACATACACTTTTAACCCACAACCACAATGTAACTATATGTTGGGTAATTGATAATTTAATCACGGGTGTGTCCCAATCACATTTGTGAGATCAGTAATATTTTGACTGTGTGTTTTTTTTTTTTCTATAGTCATACAATGATTGTCAATTAGGAGTGTACTTTTTTTCAACCATAGTCTCAATTCAACTATTAGTTGGGTGATTGATAATTTAGTTATGGGTGTGCTTCGGTTACCTTGTGATTGTGTATTCATTATACCTAAAATCACATAATGAATGTCAATTAGGTGTGTGGCTGAGTGTTTATTTTTTTAACCACAATCACAATGTGACTATAAATTATTTTATCCACACACCAAAAATACTAAAGAGGAATCAACATTTAGTGTGCGTTTAACTTAAAAATTAGTGCTTTCAAAATACAGTACCTTAAGATCATCTTAAGGAAAGTAAAAGGGCTAACAAAATTTATTTGGGTTTGCCCACCCCTTATCTTTTAAAGCCAAAAAAATTACTATTCATGTGAGTAGTAAATTTTTATTTTTTTTTAAGATAAGAGTAATATGTGGAAAAAAAAATAAAGTCAAATCTCTTATTAGTAAAAAAAAAATGATCAAAGAGGATAAAAAATAAATAAAGATGAATAAAATTTAAAACTAAAATAGAAACAAATTTAGAAGTGTCTTTCTATAATAAGTGATATAAAAGAAGATTAAATAATAAATTTTTATTTATAAAATTAATGATTGTTTGATGTTTATATTTTTTTTTTCAATCAAGTGTTGTTCGCTTTATTTTGAAAAAAAAAAATACAAACTCTCATGTATTTAAATTTTGCAACAATGATAGATATAATAAAAGAATATTTTTTAATACCGAATCAAATTAATCTATGATTTGAAATAACTTTTTATACCAACAATCTCTTTTGATTGGTTAAAAATTATAATTATATACATGTAGTCGCTACACTTAATTTTATGCGTTATTATTTGTTGATGGTGTTTTCAGGCACTATGGTATTTAAAACAGCACGACAAGGGGAAAATGGTAATTTCCTTCTTGGGCAAGATCATTAATACCGACCGGACCCATAAAAAGCCAGCAGCAAGGGCCCAAGCACTTTGCAATAAGAGGCCGAGCACATTATGGTTACAGACCGAGCTCTTTATGATCGGCAGCCGAGCACTTTGGTGCGAATAACCGAGCATTATCAGATCGACAGCAGTATTCTCAATTCAAAGGACTATCATGACCAACCCCATGAAGACCGACCAGATGGCGATACATGCTCCGGAAGATGACTCCATATTCTTACGGATAAGAAGACAGTCCTGCCTTCATAAGGGATATTGATGAAAGACAGTGTTCTAGAAGGATAAAGGAAGTAGAGATAGATTTGATAAAGGTTTCCTTGTGGGAACAGGAGATTATTTCAAATAGGAATCCACATACTAGAAGGAGTCTGATTTCTTCACTATTATAAATAGAAGGGTAGATTGTGTGTAAAGGGATGAGAATCAAAAACTTGTAAAAAATGACAAGAAATATGAGTTTCAGCAATAAAAGTATAGTCTTGTTTGTGCTCGTGGACGTAGGTCGGATAAAAATCCATCGAACCACGTTAAATGGCGCATTATCTACCTTCTGCTAAGTTTGCTTTTGGTTTCCCCCATAACCAAACAAATTCACTATTGAAGGAGGATTGCCTCGGGAGTGATATTCCCGTATTGCCCCGAGACCAAAATCCACCGTCAACAGTTGGCGCCGTCTGTGGGGAAAACGAAACAAAAAGCAGTTCGCGTAGTAAGACGATGGCAAAAGGCGGAAATCACCAATCGTCGGGGAATCCGGCTACAGATTGGATGAAGAAGATGGAAGAAAGTATGAAATCCATGGTGGATCGGCTGGAGAGAATGGAGGGAACGAACAACGAGAGACCATACGTCGGAACCAGTCGAAGAAGAAGTGAAAGAGCAGAAGGGAAAAGGGTGATAGACACAAGTGAAGACAATAGACCCAGGAGGAGGGGCCCCTATGGGATAAAATCCATAGTTGTAGAAAAAGATTCACAAACAGAGGACACGTGGGAAGAAGAAGAAGAAGGAAGACCATCACCGGATCCCTCCTATGACAGTCTCCGCGGCTCCAGAAGAGAGGACAGGGAGCATAGCGAAAGTGTACGGGAAATTCCAAGGCATGAGGAAAACCGCACTCGGGGCAATAGACGCACAGAGGGGCACAGAATACGACATGGCGGCACAAGCAGTGAAATAAAGTCTTGGTTAAAAAATGAGATGACCAAGTGGGGGGTAGGCCTCAAGACCGATGCAAGTGATGTCCGGGACAGTGAGGAGGAATCTCCCATCACGGGAGAAATAAAATCGGCAAAATTCCCAAAGCGATTCAACATGCCGACCATAGCACCTTACAAAGGCCACTCTGACCCGAAATTGCACATCGAAAGCTTTGTCCTGTTGATGGAAGTCCAGGGACTGGTAGGAGATGCCATCTGCAAAGTGTTCCCTCTATCTCTAGGTGGACCCGCCATCCTATGGTACAGAAGTCTGGCCCCGGGGAGCATCGGAAGCTTCACACAGCTCAAAAAGTCGTTCGTTCGATACTTCAAAGGGGCCTGCGTCCCCAAGAAGACGATTGGAGAATTATGGCTTATGAAACAAGGAGACGACAAGCCCCTAAAAGTTTTCATCGAGAGGTATCACAATATGGTACTCGAGGTCGGAGGGTATGAGTCCAAAGAAGCCCTGGAAAGTTTAAAGGGAGCCCTAAGGGTCGGAAGACTACGGACTCACCTAAGAATCCAAGACACACCAGATTATGCCACCGCTCTAGAGGTAGCCCGGAAATTTGTCTTGTTAGAAAGCGAAGAAAAGATCTCCCGAAGGGGGACAGCCATTCGAGAAAGAACAACAAAAACAGAGGCCCCCCGACTACCGGACAGGGAATTCAAAAAATTCAATCCGAAACCAAAGAATTCAAACCGATACCTCGAAGAGATCAGGAAAGAGGGGTCGCGACCCAGGTGAATCATGTATTCCGAGAAGAAGCATAAATTCCCCTGAGCAAGCCACCAGGGCAAATCATCATGGAGATACAGGAAAAATGCCTATTAATAGAACCCGACCTCAGGAGATTCCCCCCAGATAAAAGGAACCAGAAGTCTTACTGCGTACATCATAATCTGAGGGGGCACACAACGGATGAATGAAAGGATCTGTGGGAACAGATGGAGGACCTAGCCCGAAATGGGTATCTAAATAATTATATCAACCATGAGGCCATGGCTGCCAGACAGAGGGCACGAGGCCGTCAGGTGAACATCATCGCAGGAGGGAAAACACTGGCCGGAGACTCTAAGCGGTCAAGAAAAAGCTATAGCCGAATACAGGGGACGGAAGTGCTGGAAACGAAAAAGTCCCCAGTACCACGAGGAAGTCGGTCGGTCGGTACCCATAATGTTCACCGACGAGGACGCTCGAGAGGTGAATTTCCCCTATGACGATGCGCTAATAATCAAAGCTACAATCAGCGGCACAGAGGTAGATAGAATCCTGGTAGATCCCGAAAGCGCGGTAGACATAATCTCTAAATAAGCTTTAGAAAGCCTGGGAGTGGAGTACGTAACCCTAACTAATGACGGCACCCCCCTGTACGGTTTTGGAGGCTCAACGGTCATCCCGCTGGGAGAATACAACTGGCAACAACCATCGGAACTCACCCCAGGACTCGGAAAGTTATGGTAAACTTCACTGTGGTGGACTGCCTGAGCAGTTACCAAGTCATTATCGGTCGACCTTTTATGATGAAAACAAAGGCTGCGATGTCCTGCTATCACTTAAAACTAAAGTTCCCCACCCGGGAAGGGATTGGAATCGTGTGCGGGAGTCAAAAGATAGCTCGTAGCTGCTTTGCCACTCTCTCACGAGAGACCCTCTGCATTGAAGAAGGCACCAAGAAGAGGCAGAGGGGCGAGAACGAGAGGAAGGAACCAGGTCCCCGCCCGGATAAAGTTACCCGGCTAGGAACAACTGAAGAGTTAGAAGAAATAAAACTGTTTGGACCAAAAAAAAGGCATAAAGATAGGGGAAACTTGAAAGAAACCCTAAAAAAGGGCCTGCTAGAATGTCTACGGGAATACCCCGACATCTTCGCGTGGGGACACAATGACATGCCCGGGATTGACCCAAAATTCATCAGTCACCGCTTAGCAGCAAACCCGTCACTAAACCGGTCAAACAAAGAGAAGGATCTTCAATCAAGAACGGTGCAGAGCGGTGGCATCCGAGGTGGAAAAACTGTTAAAAGCCGGCTTCATTAGAGAAGTAAAGTACCCCGAGTGGGTGTCAAACGTAGTATTGGTAAAGAAGTCCAATGGAAAATGGAGGATGTGTGTAGATTTCACCGACCTTAATAAGGCGTGTCTAAAAGATAGCTTTCCTCTGCCAAATATAGATCAACTGGTAGACGCAACTGTCTGCCAAGGACTACTAAGCTACATGGATGCCTTCTCAGGGTACAATCAGGTCAGGATGCATCCTGCAGACGAGGATAAAACCACTTTTATCACCGATCAAGGACAGTACTGCTACAAAGTAATGCCTTTCGGACTGAAGAACGCAGAGGAAACTTTTCAAAGGTTAGTAAACAAAATCTTCAAACCACTCATCGGCACTTCAATGTTGGTATATGTGGACGACATGATAACAATGTCCAGAGAACCAAGAGATCACGTAACTGACCTAAAGAAAACCTTCGAGTTGCTGAGAAAACACAATTTAAGACTCAATCCAGAGAAGTGTGCATTCGGAGTGGCCTCAGGAAAATTTCTAGGCTACATGGTGAGCTCCCGAGGCATAGAAGCCAACCCCCAGAAGATACAAGCCGTGCTAGATTTGACATCCCCCAGAACAATTAAAGAGGTACAAGGTCTAACAGGCAGGGTCGCCGCGCTCAACCGATTCATCTCGATTCATCTCTCGGGCGACCGACAAATGCCACCCCACCCCTTCTTCAAAGTCATCAAAAAGGCCCAAAAGGGGATCGACTGGACACCGGAATGTGAGGAGGCCTTCCAGCAGCTAAAACAATATCTAGCACAGCCCCCACTCCTGGCTAAACCTCCCCTAGGAGAGACATTATACTTGTACTTGGCTGTTTCAAAACACGCAGTGAGTTCAGTATTGGTGCAAGAGGCCGACCAAATCCAGAGACCGATATACTATGTCAGCAAAGCTCTATTGGATGCAGAGACCCGATATCCCGTGCATGAACTAGTCGTCCTATCCTTGATCACTGCAGCACGTAAATTATGACCCTACTTCCAGGCCCACCCTATCGGAGTTTACACCAATTACCCGCTGCGGCAGATCTTGCAAAAACCAGAAACCTCGGGAAGGTTAATGAAATGGGGGTGGAGCTAAGCGAGCACGACAATAAAAGGGCAGGCCTTGGCAGATTTTGTTGCGGAACTCACGGAACCCCAAATATTGACCACGGAGGAAAGAAAATGGGAAATGTCAGTGGATGGGTCTGCTAGCTCACAGGGCAATGGGGCAGGAATCGCGCTGAAAAACAGTGAAGGATAAGAAGTGTTGCTTGCCTTAAAATTTGCTTTCAAAGCCACAGACAATGAGGCCGAATACGAAGCAATCTTGGCCGGATTAAGGCTATGCACAGTAGTGGGAGTCCACAACGTGGTAGTAAGGAGTGACTCTCAGCTAGCCATTCAACAACTAAAGGGAGAATTTCAGGCCAGGGAGCCGACTATGATAGCTTACTTAGCTGAAGTAAAAAAGTTGATGGAGAAAGTGGGAACATACGCTTCGACAAATCGGACGAGAAGACAACTGTGAAGCAGACTCCCTAGCCCGGCTCGCATCCTCAATGAAGACCGAGGACCCCAGAATAATCCCTCTCATATGCCTCCGAGAAAGAGCATAGGGGAGCTGAAGGTAGATACAGTAGAAGAATGAGGCAAAAACCATGGATGCAACCGATTAGGAGATACCTGGAAACAGGGGAAACCCCTAAAGACAAAAGGAGGCCAAGAAACTAAAATTCAAAAGCACCAAGTTCTCACTGATCGAAGGGGTGCTCTACTCTACGGAGAGGCTATACCGTACCCCTCCTGAGATGTTTAACAAGGAGGAAGCAGATTATGTGCTCAGGGAAATTCACACGGGCATCTGTGGAAGTCACGCCGGAGGAAGATAATCACCTTTAAAGCCTTAAGACAAGGATTTTATTGGCCGACCATGCATCAGACGGTGTGAGGATAGCCCAGAAATGCGAAGGTTGTCAGAAAATGCCAACATCCACCATCAACAGGCAGAACAATTAACCACCATGTCCAGCCCCTGGAAATTCGCGCAGTGTGGGCTAGATATCATAGGGCCAATGCCAAAAGGGCGAGGGCAGGCGAAGAATGCAATCGTGGCCATAGACTATTTCACAAAATGGGCAGAAGCCGAGCCGTTATCCACCATCACGGAGAAAAAGGCCACAGATTTTGTAAAGAAGAACATTATCTGCAGGTTCGGAATCCCCCGAGCGATCATCACCGACAACGGGAAACAATTCGATAACAAATGATTCAGGAAGCTCTGCGAAGACCTCCAGATCGCTTTAAAATTCGCCTCGCCAGCCCATCCCAAGTCAAACGGACAGGTTGAGGCAACAAAACAAGACCATCAAGGCAAACCTTAAAGCTCGGCTCGGATCATGCAAAGGCTTTTGGGTCGAAGAATTACTAGAAGTGCTATGGGCACATCGGACGACCTACAAAGATGTTGGGGTTGGTGCTCAGAGTGTCAATTCCCGGTTGTATTTCTGTTAAATACTTCTGTAAAACATTATTATTATGAATAATATATGTAGTTTCTATAATATAATCTATCTTTTAATATGGTAAAGACGTATTGACCTTAGAATGATTAGTCATGGTACTGTTGCAAAAGCGTCGCAACGGACATTGAGTAGTATCATGACGTTGTCATTCTCAGACTGTTCCTGGTCAAGGTTTACACTACTTGGTCAGTATAGTAAACCCGTTGAGATCGGTACATGTCGTATACTGGAATATATGATTCCAATGGTTTCTCAATGAACCATTAGTCTTGGATACTAGTATAGACGTGTAGGTGTTTATAGCGGATAAACACTGAACGCTCCCCGAAGATTCTTAATGGATGGTACACCAACGTCAATAAGAATCTTCTTGGTTTGAGTAGCACTTGTGATTCTTAGACTTGAGATGCCATTGTGGGCACATGAGACATCTTCTACACTTAGACGGCAGTCACGTCACCGATCTATTTAGATCAGACCTCCGCCTGTTCGTTGGGTGTAGATAGATCCTCAGGGTGTCCTATGTGTATCAAGATAGGATCCGTCAGTTCTGTGTACCAGAGCATAGGTAGTCCATATGATTAGCAATCAGATAAAACCATGGGCCCGTGGTAAAGTTTAGAAGCTAGTTCTAAACATTCTTTTTGAGATTGCTAATAGAATAGTCGACTGGATAATCCCGATAGAGATTTGACGTTTAAATCTATATCTCTGGGATTTATCCGGATACCTGTGACGGAGGAATTATACATTTGCCATGACCTTGACCTGTATGGTTCAGCGAGATTATCCGTGATCGTCATAATCTACCGGGTGTAGATTATGGACCGAAATTAGATTTCGTGACGGATATACTTGAATCTAGAGAGTCTCAATAATGAAACATACTCGTAGAGCACTAGAGCAACATTAATAAATAATATTGATTATTTATAAAAGTCGTTTAAAGGTTAAACGCAAGATACGTGCTAAAGGGACTAGATAGTCATTTACCTAATTATTGTGTATTTACATTTAATACTTGATTAATTTAAATACACATTAATTAATAGTCAAAATGAGTTATTTGACTTATATCCTAAATGAATATATGTTTTTTAATATTTAATAATGTAATTATACATATATTTAATATATTTTGTATTTGATTATTTAATTGATTATTTAATTGTTAAATGATTAAATTAATTAAAATATAAATATCTTACATTATGATATATTAAGTAAATGATATTAGTTGCCTTAATTGACTTTAATAAAATATCTAATAAGTTGTTTTGTTTTTGATATTTATGCAAGTTGATTAAATGATAATTGAAATGAAATTGAAAACCATTTCTTGTATTTGCCTTTGATTTTCGGCCAAGGTGAAAATGTTACAAGTATATATTGTTTTTCATTTCATTTAATTGATAACCTAATACACTTTAAAGAAAGAGAAAACTTCATTGAAGAAACTTAAAGAAAGCTTGAGAAAGAAAGAAAGATTAAAGAAAGCTTGGAATTTTAGTAAGTTTTTCACACTTGCTGCTATTAGAGGGAATATGTTCCTTGGGTTCTAGGCTTCAACATGTGATGTTCTTAGATTAATTCCTTCTTTATTTCTTTGTGTTTTTGTTGATGGTAGTTTTTAATTGAAGTGTTGAGCATGTATTGTGAAGGAAACTTGTGACTATTGTAGTTGTAAGGATTCTTTTAAGGTTTTTGGAACCATGTTGCTAATCTAGAGTTGTTGACCACTCTTAGATGACCTAGATTTGATCTTGAGTTGTTTCATTATGTTGATACTTTGATTGGATGGAAGAATGGTGTTTTAGAAACTTGATTTAAGTATTGTGTTTCAAGTTTTTGACCTTGTACCACCTTTTGGCTTTTCATTTATGTTGAGTATTTGGATTTGTATATGATGCATGAAAAATATATTCGTCTGGTCGGACCTAATGGTGGTCGGCACTTATGTGGTCGGTCCTCGTCTGGTCGGACCTAATGTGGTCGGCAATGTTTTGTGGTCGGATTATTACTCCATTTGATCGGATCATAAATGTGAGTAATGTTTTAGTTTATGGGTGGAATCTGAAGAGATTATTCATATTAGATATTGAATAATTTACTCGGTATTTTGAAAAAGTTTTGAAATACGTTTTGCGCCTTAAACCCGCGCTTCCGCTGCGCCCGACCCGAATACCTTACAAAAAGGTATCAGAGCAAGTCTAATTCTAGGCCACATAAAATGATTAGCCTTCATTGAATCAATGTTTAATCATGTTTTCTTGACTTTATGCATGCTAATTAGGATCTAAATTGGTTAGATTTAGGGTGTATGACACTTAGCGGAAAATCCCTAATTAATAAGGTTTGAATGTAATTATGTATTTGATGCATGTTATATGGTCCGTCTTGTCAATACGGTTTATGAATATTCTTTTCTTTGTGACTACATCTGAGACCGTGCCTCTGCTGTGAGGATGTAGCCGATAAAGATTTATTATACCGGATGTATATCAGATACTAGATAAATTCAAGTAAAAGCGGAATTCTGAACGTGCCCTAGATGTCAGGATTACGTAAGTAACTTGAGTTTATCATTGTCGAGTTTAACCTTGTATGTCTCCTTGTGGGCCTGCCTTCGCAGCGACAATGAGAAACGGCCAGGACCGGATACTTAGGAGTCATTAGTGAATGATTGACAAATGAGTTGTCTACCTGATGAATATACGTAGGCGAGACCGTGCCTCTGCTGTGAGCCGAAATATATTCACGGGGTCCACTTTTCACTATTAGTATTTAATTTAATTATTAATATTTGTATTCTGTTTTGGGATTACAGTATTGCATGATTTAGTGGGAGGGGCATATTAGATTAAAAATCCATGATCTAGTTTATGCTTTTGATATTATATGAAACTGCTTAATTTCTGCTAACCGTTTTTCGTAATCTATATGATAGATTGGCGATGGCGGCACAATCCACAAATCAGTTTGCGTGCTTGATGCGAACAAACTGAAAGGCGCTGAGAACTTTGCAGACTGGGAATTGGATTTGAGGATTGTCCTCGATTCCGAAAAGCTGGGTTATGTTCTTGAGGGTCTGTTGCCCCTTGCAGTGGGTGCGGATGCTTCGGAGGAGGAACGCCAAGTTTTTGAAACTTGGAAGGATGATGATTTAAGGGTAAATCATACATCCTTAGTTCACTGTCTCCGAAACTCAAGCAACAGTACTATGGTATGTTAGATTCCTATAGTATGATGATGAGATTGAGACAATCGTTTGAGAACCAGGAACAAGTGATTGTTCACAAAGTCGCCATGGAACTGTTCCATGCGTGTCTGATGGGGCAAGAGTGTTAGCCCACAAGTTCTTCAGATGATCAATTTGATCGATCAATTGAGGCAATATATCTCATCTTGAATGACATTCTCGGTAGGATTTGTCGTTCTTGGTTCACTACCAGCTTCATTTCGCCAGTTCTGATGTACTTCAACATGCACGGGACTGTCTGTACCTACCAGGAGCTACATAGATGATGCTCACGGCAGAAGAGGACCTTAAGAAGGAGTACCGACTCGCCCTCCTAGAACTACTTCTCTTTCAGCTTCTTCCCAGGATGGTCCAAGGGAAAGAACAAGAAAGGTAAGAAGAAGAAGAAGGCTTTTGGTCCTCAACAACAGGCGAAGATTGCAAAGCCCAAAAGGGCTTCTGAAGACAAATGCCACCACTGCGGCAAAGTCGGGCATTGGAAAATGAAACTGTCCTGATTACATCGCCCAGCTAAGGAGAGACAGAGCATCTACATCAGGTACTTTTATTTTTCCAGTTATTGATTTATCTTGGCTTGTGAAGCCGTTACATCCAACTGGATTTTAGATTTCTTGTTTGTCCCATCACATTTGCAATTCGTTGCAGGTGCTGAAGGAAGAAAGTAGGAGGCTGAAGCCCGGGGAGATGCAGTTGCGGTTCGGGAGTGGAGACTCTTTGGATGCAGTTGCAGTGGGAGTATGCGAGATCTCATTGCCGAATGGGACACTTTTGTTATATGACTGTCATTTTGTACCGGATGTGTCGCAAATATTATATCACTTTTTGTATTGGATACAGAAGGCTTTTGTATTAATATTAAGAAGTTCTTTGTATTTATATGATAAAAATAATATTCAGATCCTTTGTTGTCCAAACCAGCATGGTCATTATACATTGCAAACTTCAAAAGATATATTAAATACTGGAGTTAATAAACGTAGTTTACCTGTAATTAATAATACTGAACTTTGGCATATGAGACTTGGTCACATTGGCGTTAAACGCCTTACCAATTGGTTAGGATGGTTTGATATCAGATCTTACCATTGAATCCTATCCAACTTGTGAATCATGTATTCAGGGTAAGATGACCAAAGCCCATTTTCTGGTGTTGGACACCGCGCCACTAACTTACTGGAACTCGTACATTCTGATGTATGTGGTCCACTAAGTCAAACTGCTCACAGTGGTTATTCGTACTTCGTTACCTTTACCGATGATTTGTCACGGTACGGTTATGTGTATTTGATGCGACATAAATCGGAAACCTTTGAAAAGTTCAAAGAGTTCCGAAATGAAGTAGAAAAACAAACTGGTAAATATATTAAATGCCTTCGATCAGATCGAGGCGGTGAATATATGAGTGGTGAGTTCATGGATTATATGAAGGAGAATGGGATTCTCGCTCAATATACTCCTCCAGGTACACCACAGCACAATGGTTTATCTGAAAGGAGGAGAAATACGGACTTTATTGGTTACTCTCTCTTAACCGCCGCACATCTTTTGAATAAGATTCCTTCAAGGCTGTTCCTACGACACCGTATGAGATATGGTTCGGTAGGAGACCAAATCTTAATTATATTAAGGTTTGGGGTTGTCCTGCCTATGTCAGGGTGACTCAGCAAGATAAGCTTTCGCCTCGAGGGCAAAAGTTTAGGTTTGTGGATATCCTTCGAATACGAGGGGATATCTGTTCTATGATACCGAGCATCGAAATGTGTTCGTAGCTCGCTTCGCAAAATTTCTAGAAGTAGAATTTTTGTCAGAAGGTGGTAATCATAGACAGGTTGAGCTTGATGAAGTCCAACCTGAAAACAACGAACCAACGGAGGAACCTGAAGTTCAAGTAGATGAAGGACCTTCAACACACACACTCCGTAGGTCGGAAAGGGTATCTAGACCTCCTGAACGCTTGTATTTGATACAAGAAAAGAGTCCGGATGTTCTCTTAGTTGAAGAGACAGATCCTTTCACCTATAGAGAATCGATGTTGGACATCGACTCCGTGTGAAATGGCAAAGTGCCATGAAATCCGAGATTGACTCAATGCATGAAAATCAAGTTTGGGACTTGATTCCGCTTCCCGAAGGAATTGTTCTATCGGTTGTAAATGGGTTTACAAGAGGAAGCGCGGGCCTGACGGTAAGGTTGAAACTTACAAGGCCCGACTGGTAGCAAAAGGTTACACGCAGCGACCCTGGCGTCGACTACGATGAAACTTTTTCGCCAGTAGCAATGCTTAAGTCTATCCGGATTTTGCTTTCTATAGCTGCGTATCATGACTACGAGATTTGGCAAATGGATGTCAAAACGGCTTTTCTAAATGGATTTCTTGATGAGAAATCTATATGGAACAGCCGGAAGGTTTCACATCCAGCGAAACCTCGGGTATGGTATGTAAGCTTAAGAAGTCCATTTATGGACTTAAACAAGCTTCACGAAGTTGGAATCTTCGATTCGATGAGATTATTAGATCGTCTGGTTTTCTCAAGAATTCGGAAGAATCCTGTGTGTATCAGAAGGCCAGTGGGAGCATGGTCGTATTTTTAGTCCTATATGTTGATGACATCCTAATCATTGGGAATGATTTAGGTATGTTGCAAGCGTCAAAGCGTACCTCTGTAAGAATTTCTCCATGAAGGACCTGGGAGAAGCTTCATATGTTTTAGGATAAAACTCTATAGAGATAGACAAAGGAGGCTGATTGGGTTATCCCAATCAACGTACGTAGATAAGATCTTGGAACGGTATAGTTTGGTAACTGTAAGACAGCAAACATACCGTTCAGACATAGGATTCATCTTTCTAAGAAGATATGTCCACAAACAGAAGATAAGAAGGTTAGAATGTCTAACCAACCTTATGCTTCATGTTTGGGTAGCATAATGTATGCCATGTTATGTACGAAGCCTGATATAAGTTTCGCTGTTAGCGTAACTAGTCGATATCAGTCCAATCCAGTAATGACCATTGGATGGCCATTAAACATATCCTAAAGTATCTTAAAGGTACCAAGGATAAGTTAATAATTTATGAGGAAGGAAACAGCTGCAGGTTAATGGGTATACAAACTCCGATTTTCAATCGGATCCCGATGATAGAAAGTCTACATCTGGATTTGTTTTACCCTTAACGGAGGTGCAGTTTGTTGGAAGAGTTCCAAACAGGGATCGACAGCTGATTCCACCACTGAGGCGGTATATATTGCAGCTTCTGAAGCTGCAAAAGAGGCTGTGTGGATAAAGAACTTTATCACAGAATTGGGAGTTGTTCCAAGTATCGAGAATGCGATTCCGTTATACTGTGATAATACTGGAGCCATTGCGCAAGCAAAGGAACCGAGGGCGCATCAGAAGTCGAAGCATGTGGAACGCAAGTACCACATCATTCGAGAGATCGTGTCGCGATGGGATATTGTCGTGTGCAAGGTACCGAGTGAAGATAATGTAGCAGACCCGCTGACGAAGGCCATACCTCCGAAGTTGTTTGATAAACACGTGGAGTCGATGGGTATTAGATACAATCGATATTGGCACTAGAGCAAGTGGGAGATTTTGTTGGGGTTGGTGCTCAGAGCGCCAATTCCCGGTTGTATTTCTGTTAAATACTTCTGTAAAACTTATTATATGAATAATATATGTAGTTTCTATAATATAATTTTATCTTTTAATATGGTAAAGACGTATGACCTTAGAATGATTAGTCATGGTACTGTTGCAAAAGCGTCGCAACGGACATTGAGTAGTATCATGACGTTGTCATTCTCAGACTGTTCCTGGTCAAGGTTTACACTACTTGGTAGTATAGTAAACCCGTTGAGATCGGTACATGTCGTATACTGGATATATGATTCCAATGGTTTCTCAATGAACCATTAGTCTTGGAGACTAGTATAGAAGTGTAGGTGTTTATAGCGGATAAACACTGAACGACTCACCGAAGATTCTTAATGGATGGTACACCAACGTCAATAAGAATCTTCTTGGGTTGAGTAGCACTTGTGATTCTTAGACTTGAGATGCCATTGTGGGCACATGAGACATCTTCTACACTTAGACGGCAGTCACGTCACCGATCTATTTAGATCAGACCTCCGCCTTTCGTTGGGTGTAGATAGATCCTCAGGGTGTCCTATGTGTATCAAGATAGGATCCGTCAGTTCTGTGTACCAGAGCATAGGTAGTCCATATGATTAGCATAGGCCTGGGCACTATCGGATTCGGATCGGATCGGACCGAATCCGAATCCGATCCGATCCGATAAACATGAATGAAAAATCCGTTTAAGGTTCGAATCTGTTATCAAACTCGAACCGATCCGATCCGATAACTATCGAATCGGATCGGATTTGTCCGATCCGATTCGATAGTTATCGGATCGGACAAATCCGAATTTGATAAGGGATCCGAATTTGAAATGGGATCCGAATTGATAAGGGATCCGAATTTGATAAGGGATCCGAATTTGATAATGGATCCGAATTTGATAAGGGATCCGAATTTGATAATGGATCCGAATTTGATAAGGGATCCGAATTTGATAGTGGGATCCGAATTTGAATCAACAATAAACAATAAACATTAACACAATTACACACATCAGTTCGGCAGCCATGACTTAAATGATTAAAACATAACTTTCATCAACAATAAAACATGAAGTCCAGAAAGAAAATGATGAAAACAGTTCCAAGTTTCCAACTCATACTTGCTGGCTAAAGTCTCTTCGAATGCATATTTGGAAAGAGAACTTTCAGTGGTGCCAATGTATCATCCCCTCCATATACTTCACCTGATGCAACATACAAGTGAACAATTCAAGAACAGCATAAATCATTTTCAACAAGCAAGTATGAGCTCACACATCTTCCTTATATCAGAAATTTCTTATGGACATGACACAATGCAAGGAAGCCACATCCTTTTTGTGAGTCTCACATATACAGATTTTGTACTAAAAATTAGGATCCCTATGAAAATAACACGATCTATTCTTGTACAAAATAAGCGAGGGATTTTCAACTCAAAGAACTTGGCAAATTCATTGGCAGCCAAATGCAAGAAACCCATCAATGATCAGAATAATTATTAACACCATTCAAGAATAGCATAAATCAAGAAACTAGAACATTCTAGTTCCTGGCTTCCTGGCTCCTGCTCACATAAGATTTAAATGAGCACTTTGCCATAATTTTTTGTACCATAAAAACAAGAATCAGAAATAAGATGAATGAATGAATCTTTAATCTAATCTTTATCAAAGTTTCAATGGCAATTTCAATTGACTATAAATGGGATACATATTTGCAGGATGATCAAAATATGATTGGTTCAGATTAAAGCAAACAATGAGGAAAAGCCAAACACACGCCAACCCAGAAGCAATTAGCAAGCATAATCAGTGAAAAAATAACAAGTGCAAATGACTAGTTGAAACTTGAGAGAGATAGAGAGACTTACAAAATTTCACTCAAACTCCACTGCCACTGCCACTGCCAGCAACATGACCCAGAAGCAATTAGCAAGCATAATCAGTGAAAAAATAACAAGTGCAAATGACTAGTTGAAACTTGAGAGAGATAGAGAGACTTACAAAATTTCACTCAAACTCCACTGCCACTGCCACTGCCAGCAACATGACCCAGTGATTGTGATTCAGATTGTAATTTACGATATTCTTCAAAGAAAAGACAAAAAAAAAAAACTTATTATAAGTTTGCATTTTATGGTATTCAGTATTCACAATAAAAATTAACAAAACAAAATAATAATAAAAATTTACCTTCCTCAAGCTTTTCGTAGTACTCGGCCTCCAATAGCATGGCTTCCACTTCATTTGTTTTGTCAATTGTAAGCTTATTCCGTATCCAATTTTGAGTGCAAATTAGAGCCTCTACCATAACAGGAGTTAATGAGCTTCGAAAACTATCAAGAACACGACCGCCCGTACTAAATGCCGATTCAGATGCCACTGTCGATACTGGCATTGCAAAAATATCACGAGCAATCCTAGCCAAAATTGGATACTTGCCATTATTTGTTTTCCACCACATCAAAACACTAAAGCTAGGGTCACGACTAGTCTCATAGGGTTCCATCAAATACATATCAACCTCAGTATTTTCCTCTTGATGAATGAGATGACTAGTCTGAAAAACCTGAAACGGATCATCAGGTTGCACACTTGTATTGCGCTTACGCATTCTATCTTGTGCTCGCAGTCTAAAAAATGGTTGATTTTGTGTCATTCCACCACTAGACTCATTTCCACCAACACTAGTTACACCACCAACCCTTGATCCATCACCATCAACAAACAACCCATTTGTGCCATACCATTCATTATACATATCGTATAATCTTTTCAATAAATCTCTAGTGGACTTTCTCATTTCCTTCATCTTAACAGTATCATTATCAAAAAGGATACCAAAGCAAACAGAGGCAAATGTCATCTTACGCCGTGGATCGAGAATAGTACTGACAATCAACAATTTATTTATTTTGGCAGTGGTCTCCCAATATTTATCAAATTTCATCTTCATAGATATGGCCATCTCATGCAAAAGAGGATGTTCATTACGGGCCAGGTTTTTCAAGCTAGTATGAATCTTGCAAATCTCATTGTAGGTGAAACAAGAGGTGACGGTAGACGAGGCACTGAACATATTCGTTGCATCATAAAAAATCTCCAAAAAATCAGCAAAGTATTGAGCTTTCTCCCAATCTATATCTGTAGGGGGCCCAATCCTTTTGCTCCCATTTTCATCATCTCTAAAATATGGAGCATAATGACCATCATCATCAATCATTCGATCAAAGGCCTTCTGGAAGTCTAATGCAGCATTCAACATTAAGTAGGTGGAATTCCACCTAGTAGGAACATCTAAGATGACACTTCCCTTGCTTTCTATCCTCTCACGTGCTACCGCCGATTTAAATGATTCCAATCTTGATGGAGAAGATCTCACATACTTAACAGCATTGCGAATTGCTATAATGCTGTCATCCAATTCTTTCAGACCATCAGACACAACTAAGTTTAATATGTGAGCACAACACCGCATATGCACATACTCTCCATTAAGCACCAATGCATCTCCCCTCCATGTCCTCATTTTCCTCACCAACTGTTGGATGGCAACAGTATTGGCACTGGCATTATCCACGGTTATAGTAAAAATTCTCTCAATACCCCAGTTCTGTAAACATGACTCTATTAATCTTCCGATAGGTTCCCCTTTGTGATTGTTAATTGGACAGAAGCTAAGGATTCGCCGATGCAACTGCCAATCACTGTCTATGAAATGTCCAGTGATAACCATGTAACTAATGTTTTGAATTGACGTCCATATGTCGGTGGTCAAACTAACTCTCTGATGACCCACAGCTAAAAGACTCTTCAACATAACTTTTTCATCAGCATATAGCTGTAGGATATCTCTAGTTATAGTCCTACGAGATGGGACATCAAAACGAGGGACGGCAACACTACAGAAATGTCGAAAACCCTCTTTCTCTATAAAGCTAAATGGTAGCTCGTCAACAATAATCATCTTCACAGCTGCTTTCCGACACGCTGCTTGATTGAAATGACCGTCTCTCACAGTGAGATTTCCACTTGTGCCTCCCTCTTCACCAACCCCAACCAAAACACCTTGTTCTTCACAATAAGCCAAGTACGATTTGCAAGTCTCCATATGCCTCTTCAAATTGGTTGTGGACCGATCCTTTGCACTACAAGCATAAGTTTTCTGACAATATGTACATACAGCCCTATCCGGATTATCTTCACTCATGCGGAAAACTTTCCACACTTCAGATCTTCTAGCTCTTGCTTTAGTGGCTACTGATGTGATTGATGGCGATGAATCAGGTTTTTTTTTACAATGGCGGTCTATCAGAGTTTGATGGGAATTTTCCTTTTCCTTTTCCCTTCCGTTTTCTTAATTCTGTTAATTGTACATCAAAAGATTCTGATTCTGACCCTGACCCACTACTGTTGGGTGAGCTTCCAAACTCACTCATCTACAATGAATAGCAACAACAAAACAAAGAAAAGAAACAAATAAGAGTGATGTTTGATTAATAAATGGACTAAAACAGTTCAACAGCATAACTATATCTTCATTCCTAATAATAGTTTGTGCTAACATAAATGACCTACAAACTACCACGCACAGTTTGTGCTAACTATACTTTGAATGATTTCAGAAAAGTGTGATGTGGTGTATCATAAGCATCCTAGAACAGAATGACCTGCTAACTACCACGCACAGTTACGTAAATTCAGGCATTATATTAGATTAATATCTTTCTGATTCTCAGTTCTGCAGAGGAGCAAAGTCTTTGCAAACCATCCACCTTCAAAGCTTCAAGATTCACATATCACATTCACATATACAGGTCATCAGAACTATATTATTAGGGGGTTGTCATTTGATTCATCTCCAAGTTGCAAAAGCCAAAATCTAATTCTGAACTACATTATTAGGTCATCAGAAATTCAGAATCACCAAATGCTATCTATGTTTGGTAGATTTAGCCAAGAAAATGAGAAATTGATCGATTTTTTTACTTCATTAATCAAGTTTGGTGCCTAATTACAAAAATCAAATCTCATTTTCTTAGAACTATCATAAGCTGCAAACCCATTCAAGTCAGCAAGTCCAACAAGTAACAACACTCAAATTGGAAATCCAGAAAACATAAATTCAGGGAAAGTAATAATTTAGAACACAATCAAATCAAAATCAAAATGGATATATAGACATAATACATGCAATATTACATACCAATGACGAAAACGAAGTTAAACCTTGAATGGCTGCCTGAGTCGAAGACGATGAGTGCTGGGGGCGATGTTGAAGACTGATTCACGGTGGCCGATGAATCAGTACTAGTTTGGTTTATCTGATCGGCGAACGGCGATGGACGAAACTTGAGTGCTGGACCTGCTGGTGGAGGTGGTGTTTGACGAAAACAAGATGAAGATGAAGACCGAAGAAGTGCGTAGAGGTGTGTTGGTGGCGGTGTTGACGAAGACAAAGATGAGATGAACAGATGAAGAGTGTGTGGGTGTGGTGTTTGAAGTTTGACGAAGACGAATCGAAGATGAAAAGTGAGAACAAACAATAATCAATTGATGAATGAAAAGTTGAAAATGAAAACCTAAAACAAGTTAGGTTTTTCACGCCCAAAACGACGTCGTTTTGGAACTTACAAAACGACGTCGTTTTGTGGCTTATAACAAAAAAAAATAACGGATCGGATCGGATCGGATCGGATTTTATCCGATCCGATCCGAAATCCGATGAATCCAACCGTCTCGATTCGATCGGATCTGGAAGCCTGATCCGATCCGATTCGATCCGGTTTATTCGGATCGGATCGGATCAGGTCCGATCCGATCCGATGCCCACTCCTAATTAGCAATCAGATAAAACCATGGGCCGTGGTAAAGTTTAGAAGCTAGTTCTAAACATTTCTTTTTGAGATTGCTAATAGAATAGTCGACTGGATAATCCCGATAGAGATTGACATTTAATCTTATCTCTGGGATTTATCCGGATACCTGTGACGGAGGAATTATACATTTGCCATGACCTCGACCTGTATGGTCAGCGAGATTATCTGTGATCGTCATAATCTACGGGTGGATAGATTATGGACACGAAATTAGATTTCGTGACGGATATACCTGAATCTAGAGAGTCTCAATAATGAAACATACTCGTAGAGCACTAGAGCAACATTAATAAATAATATTGATTATTTATAAAGTCGTTTAAAGGTTAAACGCAAGATACGTGCTAAAGGGACTAGATAGTCATTTTACCTAATTAATGTGTATTTACATTTAATACTTGATTAATTAAATACACATTAATTAATAGTCAAAATGAGTTATTTGACTTATATCCTAAATGAATATATGTTTTTTAATATTTAATGTAAATATTATACATATATTTAATATATTTGTATTTGATTATTTAATTGATTATTTAATTGTTAAATGATTAAATTAATTAAAATATAAATATCTTACATTAGGATATATTAAGTAAATGATATTAGTTGCCTTAATTGACTTTAATAAAATATCTAATAAAGTTGTTTTTGGATATTTATGCAAGTTGATTAAATGATAATTGAAATGAAATTGAAATTACAATTTCTTGTATTTGCTTTGATTTTCGGCCAAGGTGAAAATGTTACAAGTATATATTGTTTTCATTTCATTTAATTGATAACCTAATACACTTTAAAGAAAGAGAAACTTCATTGAGAAACTTAAAGAAAGAAAGCTTGAGAAAGAAAGAAAGATTAAAGAAAGCTTGGAATTTTAGTAAGTTTTTCACACTTGCTATTAGAGAGGAATATGTTCCTTGGGTTCTAGGCTTCAACATGTGATGTTCTTAGATTAATTCCTTCTTTATTTCCTTGTGTTTTGTTGATGGTAGTTTTAATTGAAGTGTTGAGCATGTATTGTGAAGGAAACTTGTGACTATTGTAGTTGTAAGGATTCTTTTAAGGTTTTGGAAACCATGTTGCTAATCTAGAGTTGTTGACCCACTCTTAGATGACCTAGATTTGATCTTGAGTTGTTTCATTGTGTTGATACTTTGATTGGATGGAAGAATGGTGTTTTAGAAACTTGATTTAAGTATTGGTTTCAAGTTTTTGACCTTGTACCACCTTTTGGCTTTTCATTTATGTTGAGTATTTTGATTTGTATATGATGCATGAAAAATATTCGTCTGGTCGGACCTAATGTGGTCGGCACTTATGTGGTCGGTCCTCGTCTGGTCGGACCTAATGTGGTCGGCACTTATGTGGTCGGTCCTCGTCTGGTCGGACCTAATGTGGTCGGCAATTTTTGTGGTCGGATTATTACTCCATTTGATCGGATCATAAATGTGAGTAATGTTTAGTTTATGGGTGTGGATCTGAATAGATTATTCATATTAGATATTGAATAATTTACTCGGTATTTTGAAAAAGTTTTGAAATACGTTTTGCGCCTTGAACCCGCGCTTCCGCTGCCCCCGACCCGAATACCTTATAAAAGATTCCACAGGGGAAACACCATTTTCCCTATCATACGGATATGAGGCCGTCATTCCAGTAGAAATCGGGGTAGCAACTCATAGGGTCTGCCACTTTGGGAATGAGCAGAATAAAGAACTTATCAAAACCACCTCGACCTAATCGAGAAAGGAGAGAGAAATCAGCTATGAAAGCAGCAGTCTACCAAAAGAATGGCCCGCTTCTACAACAGAAGAGTTCAGACCCGCTCTTCCTCCCCGGCGACTTAGTATTGAGAAGGGTCACCTTAAACACCTTACGACCAGAGGAGGGCTCGTTGGGAGCCAAGTGGGAAGGCCCTACAGAATCACAGAGGTGATAAGGCCAGGGGCTTACATCCTAGAACAGCTGGACGACACAAGATTGAAAAAACCATGGAACGCCGAGATGTGAGAAATTACTTTCAGTAAATTCTCCATTCCTTCTTTTCTTTTGCAGCAACCCGACAAGGGACGAAAACTCGGTATAAAAGCCTCTCTCAAAATGGCCCGCAGAGAGTTGTAAGAAGGGCAGTATGTCCCCGAATATAAATAAAACTTTCTTTTCCAAAATTTTCACCCACTCTTCTAAAAAAAATAATAATAAAAATTTTGTGAACCATATTCAAAACTTCGGGGACATACTCAATACAGCGGTCCAGGGTCAAAAGCACAAAACCTGCAACCGCCCGACCACGGCTACCACCATAAAGAAAACACAAGTCACCCAGAATCAGTCAATTCCATACAAGCATTAAACAGCAGGGGCGAAAGTGAATCAGAGTATAGATCCGTGAGAAGTATAGCACGGGGAGGGATGATACCCCCGTGGCAATTGCTTGCTCCAGTGGTACCGAACATAAGGAGGAGGAATATGCCCTTAATGTTTCGAACACCTCGGGGCCGGATTACGTTCCGCCGAGGCCACTGCGACAATCGGCTCGGGGCTGGATCTTGTTCCGCCGAGGCCACTTGACTATTCGGCTCGGGGTCGGGTTACGTCCCACCGAGTCATGCTCATTGGTCAGGGGACGGGACATTCCCCCAGAACCAAGTGTTTCTCTTAGCTCGGGGTCCTCAAAATATTCAGGGACATAATCGATGTATAGGTTCCGTGAGAAGTATAGCACGGGGAGGGATGATACTCATGTGGCTATTGCTTGCTCCAGTGTTACCGAACATAAGGAGGAATATGCCCTTAATGTGTCGAACACTCTTTGATCCTCACTTACCCGATGTAATGGATCCGTGGGAAAGCATAGCACGGGGAGTGATGAGGCCCCTGTGACGATTGCTAGCTCCAGTGATGCCGGACCTAAGGAGGAATGTGCCCTTAGTATCCCGGACACTCTTTGATCCATTCATCATTTGGATCCAAGAGAGGCGCAGCACGGGGGGATGCATTGTGCCCCTGTAGCGTGTGCCTGCTCCAGCGCGGTAAGGAGGAGCCCTCGTACAATACACACAGCTCCACAGTGACCCGACGTATAAAGGATGTGCCCTTACCATTTAAACGCTCTACTGATCCAAATCCTGGTTCGCGGGGACACTGAATTGAAGATTCAGAATTATGTTTTGGAGGCCTCGGACAGGACGCTGTTCTGAGGTACCCGTGCTATTATTTACACTCTTTTGGTTTTTATTTTTCCAAAATTTTGTTTTTTGTTTTTTCATCGATCTGAAAAAGGGACGCCCAGACAGATTCGATAGGCATCAAAGGTTGATTCTCTTCCCTTCCGAGTAAGTCCCAATGATTGTTCGGCTCGGGGATAGACTCGTTCCGCCGAGGCCACTTTATTTATCAGCTCGGGGCTGGATTCGTTCCGCCGAGACCGCTTGGAATTTGGCTCGGGGCTGGATTTCGTTCCGCCGAAGCCATTTAGTTATCAGGCTCGGGGCTGGATTACGTTCCGCCGAGGCCATTCAGTTATTCGGCTTGGGGCTGGATTCGTTCTGCCGAGAGACAACTTGGTTATATAGTTCGGGGTTGGGCCACGTCCCACCGAGTCTATTTCTTGGACTGGGGACGTAACATTCCCTCAGGGCCAAGTGTCCTTACAGCTCGGGGTCG